>KQ030804.1:3705-16725 GCA_000956045.1 Hirsutella minnesotensis 3608
CTTGACACTGCGATCTTGCTTTTTCTTGTTCAATTTGGCAAACTGACGTTCCTTGGAGTAATCATTGAGCGACCCGACGATGACAACGATGGCAATTGCAACAATAATGGCAACACCCTCGACCCATTCGACCTTTGGCTCGTCCGGCTTGTGCTCACCTCCGAAAGTTTGATAGAGACCAATAGCAAGACTGACGGCAGCCGCGATTGAGAGGAGAATTAGCACCTTGTCGTTGTAGGTGATCCACATGAGCTGTAACAGACTTTTACCCTTTTTGACCGGAAGCCGATTGTCTCGGAAAACACGGTATCGATCGACGAAGCTGTCGTCGCCCCCACTGTGGTGTTTTCCGGTTGGTGCATTTGCGACTGATCCAGAGCTTCTTCCTTCGGTAGCCAGCTTGTCATTCTTGGCAGTTGCGTCCTCAAAGGAGACGCGGCCGTCGAGGTGCGTCTCCTCGGAGCTCAGACCAGCCTTGCGGTCGCTCCGCAGACCCTTCTCCAAACCACGCATCCCGCCGAGCTTGTAAAAGGCGGGTAAGCTCTTGGGATTGAACATCTTGTTTAGCTGTCCGGGGGTGAAGGCGAAGGGATTGTCTTGAACTTCGAAGTCGTTCTCCGTTCCGGCATCGGGAGCCAGGGCCTTTTCGTCCTTCATGATCTTGTCGTTCCCAGACCCTTTGTGCTTTTCAACTTGCGTGTAACTGGACGCGACGACCGTCGTCTCACCTTGGGAGCTAACGGATCGCGAGGCGTCCTGGGAGTCAACGGAGTTTTGCCGTGATCGCAAATGATTTGGCACCGCAAGAAAACCGGCACCGCCATCGTTGGCGCGCTGTAACACTGGGCTCGAAACGTTGTGAGGGCTTGTAGGCCGGCTGTCGCGATTATCGATCGAGTTCTCCGACTGGAGGTCGGGACGCTGCTGAGCGCCAGAAGTGAAGCCATACGGGGGTTGCTCGGGCACGGTTGCTGGGCTCACGGAGTTGTCTTGAGGCCTCGCGGACGGGCCAGTCTCGTTTAGCCGTGGCAATGATTCTGCTGCCATTTCGACGGGGGGGTTGCTGTTGTTGGCACTGACGGCCGTGGTATCAATAGTAATGGTTGGCCTATGCATGAAGATTAGATATCGAGGAACCAAGCAAATTATGAAAAAAAATGGAAGCGCAAGCAGGGTGTAGATATGTGGTGGAGATGCAAGGCAGCACTCACGCTCTTCTCCTCGCGAGCGGAGGACCAGGAGGCGGCTCGGCGTCGTTGGCGTCGGCCATGATGGTAACACTGCCCCGTGGCAGGCGTGGACAAAGTATCAAGGAGGCTATGCCGTGGCGATTGAGCGATGGCACAGTAAACTTGGCCGAGAGAGTTTGGCGAGGGGCGTGGGCTGAACTGCTGGACGTGAGGGATCGAGAGCGGCAGGTAGAATGTCGAGGCCCAGTCGTGTCGACAGGCAAGTGTCGAGGTTAGGATCGCCAAGACATGGCCGGCGTGGTGGACTGGCGAGCAAGAAGCGTGAATCCGACACGGGAGCTCACGAGATGGGGAAGGCGGAGAAGCGGGCGACAGAGGATGTTGTGAGCGAGTGCAGGATACAGGTGGTGGAAGTTGGAGATGCGAATACGTAGGTAGTTCAGGCAGCCCCACCCCTCGGGATACCTGGGCGGCTCCGGGCATCGTCTGCAAGACCTAACTAAGTACTGTACACATTGGAGGTCGGCATGGCACTCGACGCACTGGAAAGTATCGAAGAGGAAGGTACCAAAGCACCAGGTAGGTTGCCGCCAAGAAGCGCGAGAGTTTCCTTTCATTTCTAAAGTATCTTGCCCTTGTCACACCACGTACGAATACCTGGAGCCAAAAAAGTGCAATGGATCGCTCGTCATGCCCTGCCATGAACCATCTATGATGCAGTCCAACATGCGCTTCTCTGACGGTAACCACGTATTTAAGTGATGCGCAGCAGTCTGACTGTACAATGTCGTCTACATGTACAGCGCAGCCTTGACCACACTTTCACATACCCCTGCCTGAGCATCAAGCAAGAACTGTGTTGGCCCATGCCAACCCTTCGCCCCAGCAAACGGGAGCGATACGGACAATGCAAGTTGCTACTTTGATAATGGCCTGTATATGTAGGCGAGAAGCTCTCCTATTCCGGCGAAATATATTCATATTCGAGCTGCTAGATTCACGCTTTTATCCATGTCGAACATCAATCAGTATCATAGGCAGTCCGCAAATGCGGGAAATGGTTTTCCTTCGCAGCATTCCTTCAACGGCGGATCGACTTTCCACCACCGGGATCAGCGACAGGGCGCCTTTCAGCAGCCGACGATTGTCATGGCGCAACAGCAGCCCAATCAAGCTGGTCCACCGCCATTTAGCGGGCAAGCAATGCAGCCACGCGAATCTAATTCCGATCCCCGTCTAAATCCTGCCAGGCAGCCTCATCCTGCGATGTCTTCAGTTCAATACTACGATGCTCCACCACTGCAACAACAACAAATGGGGTTTATGCTGCTCGACAATACTACATACACAGTCCACGATCCACAGCAAGTCTTATTGTCCTTGTTCATCACCATTGTCAAGCGAGCTAAGTAGGAAAAGCAGGAACCATCATCCCAGTCAGGCTCATCTGCTGAGGTCCTCATCCAACACATTTCCCGGTGCTTGTCAAAACGCTTCATACAGTGCGAGACCAACTGAAAACGACCCTTTCGATGGGAATATGATCGATGGCCAATTTTCCAGAACCGGCTTGCAGGACAAACGCGGCATCCGAGAGCAATTACCAGAGCCTCGCGGCAGTCCAATGGTTGAGAGCGAGACAGATATGTTCTCGAAAGGAGCGTCCAACGAGAGCCTAGAGCGCAGAATAAAAACCTTGGAAACGCAGGTCTTCCGTGAGTTCAGTGCTCTCCATAAGAGGATGGAAGAAATAGTCGAAGGTTACGCCCACACCGTGAAATTTACAGAGGTTGTCTCAAAGAAGTTAGCACTCGACCCCGATGTGATTATTACAGAATGCTGACCTACTGTAGTACAGACAAAAGCTTCGAAGTGTAAGGGCTGTCTGTCTTCGATGCATCACACGAGCTAGCTAATTGTTACAGGTGGTCCAAAATGGAGAATGGGTGAGTAACAGGCGCATCACCGAAGAACGACCCGAATGCATCGGAAACTAACCTTCCAGAAAGGGTCCAGAAATTGCATCGAACGTAGGTACAGGGCCAACTCAGCGATTGGGAAGCTAACTTTGTCTGCCAGACTTGCCAAGGCATTTCACCTAGGAGATCCCGAATCATCGATGAGCGACGCTACACAGCCATGCGAGAATCCAGCAGACTATGCGACGCTCGGCGGCGGTTCTAGCCAGTGACTGGCAAGAAAGCAGGGGGCAGCGCTAAAAGCATACCCCGATCCGATGATCTTGGCGTCGGGTCAGGGTGGTTGAGAGTGCCGCACGGTCGCTAATCACAAATATTGCGAGATCCGGGCGGTGCCAGGAATCGCAAATCCCATGGCGGATGCCGTGCTCCGCTGTCGTTCGGTTCTTGTCGGTGCCAGCTTCTGCAAGGATATCATGATCGCGATTGACGGCCGAGACCCAGAGCCGCTCCTCGAACACTCTATTTCGGATAAAAGGCAACAGTTGGGTCAACGCATGTGGTCAACGCATGTAGGGCAGCTCGCAGGTCAGCTTTTCGTAGTATTGCGCCTACCCTACAAGCAGCCGGCTAGGTTGCAATTCTTGCAGGCAAAGTAGCAATCACTGGCTCCTAGCAACTTGACAACGGTCCAATGTGGCTGTCCCCAAACTGTGTGTTTGCTTTGAGTCCAAATGGGAGCTGAAAGTACGGCGCCACCTTTGCGGTTGTACTAATAGCGACGCAAGGCAGCTGCTTTGTCGAGATCGCTGAGGAATGTGCCTTGAGATGAAGCATCAACCCCGTCTCCACGAAGACTGTACCCCATCGCTATGCAAGTGCGACGCACGCTTGACCTTCCCACTACTGTCCCTGTTCGCATCAGACCCAGTCGATCGTAACATTATCCACCAAATATCCATACCTTGAGTTGGTTAATGCTTCAGCCGCACACCTTTCTGCAAGCACAGCATCGGATTGTTGGTGTCGGCGTGACACTCGGTGCAGTTGGCTTTTCAACAAACCCAACCAAATATGGAAGGAGGCGCAGGCTTGCATCTGTATGCGCCGACTATGGTTGACTGCCCCCGCCGGGCGGGAGCCCCGCATGAATCAGTGCCATCCTCGGCGAAGTTCTCCACTCTGTAGGCCACCAACGTCCATTTACTCTCCGAGTCGCCTCTCTACTTCGGGCGATCTCCTATTGCTCTTCCAATTGGGTGCGTATCGTGCTTGCCCGTTGACCCGCTTGGAATGAGCCGTGCTGGGGCAGTCTATGGCAGCCTTTGTCTTCCCTCAAGAAAGGCGAAGGACTCGGGGCGATCCACTCAATCCCCGCCAATAAGCCATCTTAGCCATCTTCGGACACATTGGACGGAGCTCATGTATGGTGGGTCTCTTTGACTACTGGCTGATGCAGGTTGGTGATGAAGTGTGACTCAAGCCGAGCAGGTTGCATTCGAGGATCGAGTATCCAAACCGTCGGGTTTGGGTGGTCACACTCACACGCAGTGATTGGTCGAGGGCAGCATCTACTCGGCGCAATTATCAACGCTGAATACAGGTGCAGTTGATCGTCACAACGTCGCCCGTGCCGTGTTACCGTTTGAGAAGGAGGCCAGATTTTGCTGGCACGCAAGTGCGTGTAGGCTTGGAAGCCAAGTTTTAGGCACCCAGCAGCTCGCTGTTCAGTAGGATTCCCTTGCTCTGGAGGAGTTGCTCAGATCGATCGGCCGATCAAGACCCTTGTCCACGCTAGGCTGTCTCACCGCGCGAACTCCCAACCCATGAAAAGTTAGCCTTCTACTCCGGCTTTTATGCAGATCATCGTTGGTGGTATGCTTTTGGGTGGGTGTAGGGCGTGAATGCAGTACCCTAATCCCCCAAGCAAGCCGGAACGACAAATGTCAGGGCTGGTCGAGGAACAAAACGTGGACAAAGGTATCGCCCGATAACCCCACGGAGCCACAGCAAAGCTGGTCCACAGATGGGAAACTCGGAAATTGAGCTAGGTAGATGACACTGTACCATTCTTAGACTACGAAGTAGGCAGGGGGGATAGGCCAAGCGGACCGCTCTATTTAGGCTACTGTGAGAGTTTAGGGCAGCTTGAAGCTGCTCGGTTATAAGATGTCATCAGTTGTCGATCATCTCCCCAACAGCTTCAGCACGCTTTCGAGGATTAATGTACCACATCAGGCGGTCACAGTACATAGGGCGTACAGCATGCGGCGCGTCATGTGTGGAAAATACGGAGGCTCGCCTGCTTATGTTCAAGTAGTTCAGGGTCCGCAGACGTCAATTCCATGGCGGAAAGCGGAGTTGGATTTCTGGGAGCGAGCCGATACCAGTATTCACGCGGGAACCAATGAGTGCTGGCGACAGGAACACACTCCGCTGGAATGTAACGCCTTCGTTGGATATTGGGAGGGGCGGGGTTTGGTAAGGACGGGCGCTGATTGGGGCGAAAGCGGGATCCGTTGATGAAATTCAACTCAGTCTAAGATGGGTCGACTCAGGTGACCAAGGGTCTTGTCTTTCCCCACTGATCAAGGCCGAATCACTCGCCATTTGCCGTTTACAAGAAATTCAGCGACGGTACGGTGTTGGCAAAGGATGCGAGGTCGGACACCGTTCACCACGGAAGCATAGCATGGGAAAGTGATGACTTGAGTGGCAGCGGCCACGTCATTACTCACATTCAACATATGCGGGAACAAAAGGTCATAAAAGCCGTAAACGTTGGTTCAAATGTGTCCTTGGAACCAACTGCAGGAGCAGTCGAGCCAGTAGCAGGGATGCCACTGCCAATGCTGCCGCCCAACGGAGATTTCGCCAATATTGATTAGTGCTGCCTGGTGAAGCAGTGTCTCTTGGAACGAGAGGGCGACACAAAGATGACGGAAGACAGGAAGTTGGAGTGGTGCAAAGTCTTGTTCCCGCATGTAAGACGACTTTTTGGAAGGACTGGACTTTTGCTGGCCGTCTTCTGGAGGCCGGTGGTTGCATTCAAAAACACTACCCACGCAGGGAGCTCGCAAAGTAACAAGCCTCGAGGCTACGGATAGGCCCACCGTCCGAACTAGAGCGCCAAATGCGGAGAACGGAAGTCTGGATGAACCAACGTGTTGCAGTTGATGCTGCATAAAAGCATAGTAGGGTCTGACTAGATAGGCGGCATGGCGAAGGGAGCAAGGAGAAGGGCTTAGATGGATTCTGTGGGGAGCATTGATGGTTCAGAATTGAAGAAATCAGGGCTTCCGCATGTGAAGTGAGAAATTGTCAAGAAATGAACAATAATGCCACTGCAGAAAAAGAGATCCCGGTGTGCGTTGATCGACGGCTGCTGCTGCGGACTCTCTTCTCGACTTGCTCGAGCCACCCCCATGGCCCCCGCTGGGGGCCAAACGCGGACTTTCATCTGCAAGGCGGCCCGGCGTTTAGGACTTTTTGGTCACTAACGCAGCTGATGACCTGCTTGAAATGAGAGAAATTCATGCTGTGTACCGTAGAGTTAAGCGCATCGGTTGGGACAGCAAGGCCACTAAGCTCCGCCTCTATACAATACTCCGTTCTTTAGCTATCATACTGGCTCTTGTACTTACTTGCACTGTCCTTCCAAAATTACGTCGATTCTCAATAACGTGGCAGAGGGCAAAAATTGCAAGGCTTAACCCGATGCACATCTCTGCCTGGCCTTTCCATGAGACCAACGTCGATTGTTTCAAGGATCGTGTCCTTTAAGCAAGCCATCTCAACCACCTCATTTCTTATTGTCCTCTCGAACACCGAGGGCTCATATGCTTAGCAGTCGCAACAGATGTAAGATGGCTGCGTCGTATAAAAGGCGTTTCTCGCCGGAGCCTGAATCTGCCCTTGACTTTAATCCGCCAGAACAAGTTTTGCTAGAAAAGGCAGATACCGACCATTGTACGCCCCGGCTAGGCAAGGCATGACTTCCGCCACTAACGCTCAAATGCACAGTGACCGAAAACTTGAAGCTGGAATCATCGAGTGCATCAACGCTACATAAAATGGAACAAGAGCAGCCCGATCACGGACGACACTACGTTTGTTTAGTTGCTGGCTGCTTAGAGAAATGCTTTAACGAAAAGGACCTGGATTCACACATCAAGGCTTGCATTGCGGAACACGAGAGGCAGGAAGCCATTTATATCTCAGATACGTCATGGGAAACGAACCCGGCTTCTTGTCTGATGCGCAGACTAGACGCATTGAATGGTATCATGACGGCCGACAATGGAGGTGCCCACCGAGGTATATTGACGACGCAAAATGCTCAAACCACGCAAAATCCGCTCAAAACGACGCAGGCGGTCAGCTCTATAGTGGAAGTACTTTGGGCAGTACGCAGCTTGAGATTTGTATTGGAAAACTTACCGCTTAAATTCGAGAACGACACTTTGGCTGCTGAGTCTTACGAACATCACCTTCCCAAGGATGCACAGGGCGTGGAGGCGGCGGCAGAGCCTCCCTCCACGATTCTCGATAGTGATCACCAACTCTCCACTCCCGAGGTGGCAGAGCTGGGTAAAGGAACGCAGCCGAGCTCACCGTTTTATTTCAGAAAAACCCCCAGAACTCGAAAAACACACAAGGCCTGCCGAGGATGCAGAGAGAAGAAATCCAGATGCAATGGAGCACAGCCCTGCACAAATTGCAAGGCTTGGCGTAGAAGATGCTTGTTCCTTTCTTACATGCCGAATTGAAGCTGACTTCACGACACTAGGAACGCGAAGATGTGGTGCGTCGCGAAACGCCCGCCGTGGCGACGGAGCACGATATCGGCCCATGCGCGGAGATTCAGGTTTCGGGACGCCACGAGGGCTCCCGCGGCGCCTTCCGCCTCCGTAGCCCTGCCATAGGAAGCCGTCGCGGCGGTAGCCGTGGTGTCTGCCGCCTCGAGCATAGCCTCTTCGGCCGACCGTGGCCCTCCCACGCCGTAAGGGAACAAGGTTGGAAATGTCTTGGCGAAGAAGGCGGCCTCAGAAGCGTCCGCAAAGTCGTCGCCCCGTGAGACGCGGATGAACGCTTCGCGGCCCTCCCCCAGCCCTGACGCTCCTTCCCCCGCCGTCAGCACCATGGCATTGGGGCCTGCACGCCCATCACCGCCAGCGCCACCAACAGCCTGGCAGGCGAACCGCAGCTTTTCGACGTCCGCCACGTCCGGCACGCCGTCCAGCGCAAACATACCAGAAGATGTCACCTCATTGACGGTCTGCCTCATAGCGCCGGTGGAAGGGCCACTTTCGGCGTGCAAGTCCCTCTCGTCACCTACCCCAGTCCCTTCCCAGCCGGCCTGCCCTTCCACGGACTTCTCCTAGCCGCCGAGCGAGGCAAGAATGTCTTCGATATCCACTGCCGCTTCCTCATCCATGCCACGCTCCGTAGCTGGCACAACATGCGCCGTTCGCGTTTTCTCCCACGCGGACAGCTCGTACCGCTCTAAGCGATTGTACACTTCCAGCGGGACCTCATCTACCAGGGCTCCCCAGGTGTCCATTTCGGCCTGGTCGATCTCGACCTCGGCATAATGGGGATTGTTCTTCTTCAGCCAGACGAGGGCCCTCTCAACCACCCGGCGCCTCACCGACAACAACCCCGAAAGATCGGTCGGCGTTGGCTTTTCCGGCCCTTGCCACGACACATGGATCTCGTCCATGACTTGCACAAGCGGGTGCGGCAACACTTTGGTTGCCAGCGCCTGCTCATTGTTCGGGAACACGGTAACGTGACCTTTAACGTGCTTCGGGTACCTCACGGCCTGCCTCTGCCCACCGGAGACGGCGTGGCGCGTGAAGAGTCCATAACACGAGTTCAGCGCGATCAACTTCTCCTCAACAGGCGATAGGTCCTTAAGCTCCTCGGGAAACATGTGCTCGCAGCCGAGGCGGCTGTGAAGTTGAGACGCCGGAGATAGGCCGCCACGCCCCAGCTGTCGGGCGCACTCCGCGCAGACGGGCACGGGCTTGCCGTGGGGAAAGCACTTCAGACAAGCGAATGGGGAGCGCCCGCCCCTCGGGACGGATCTTGACACCCAGTCGCCCCACGGCATCCTCCACAGCTCCTTTTCTGTGCGTTTCCGGTAGCACACCATGCACGTCTGGATCGCTAACGTGCGCTTGTCTTGAAAGGCCTGATAGAACTCGCGAACCGTTGAAACTTTTCTTTCATGCGGAACCGGCGTACACCACGTCTGCTCGTTGGACAACCTCTCCTTCATGGCAAATTGCTCCTCGAGAAACCGCATGACGCTGGCCAGATCATGCGCTTGCTCCTCCTCCGTCCTCGGCTTGCGGATAGCCGTCCGGACACGCTTCCAAGGGGGCTGCTTTCGATCGGGGCGCCTCGCCCGCCTTCTTCCCGCTGCGGGACTCGCAGCTTGCTGGATCCCAGGGGACTTGGTGCCATGGTCCCGGCCCGCGCCGAGATGGGACAATGTACAGATTGTAGACAGCCTAGCGTAGTGGCTCTATGGGGGAACCCTCCGGGCGTAATACACCTAAAAAAAAAGGTCACCAAAATTTGAACACTTCGACGCCAATTGGATTCAAACATCGCTTTTGCGCCGCGCACGTCCTCTCAAGTCTAGTCAGATATGGAGTCGCGTCTGGAAGATGCCGTTCAATATAGCAGAGACTTTCCTCACGATTCAATTCGGTCTGTGGCCATGAGATTTGGGATGGGACATATAACACTGAGATATCGCCTCAAGAGGTCAGAGCACAAATCCTCGCGTATCGCGCACAACAGAAAGCTTTCAGTTGCCGATGAGGGCGCAATCTGTAGATATGTCGATCGTCTTGATGCTATCAACCTTGCTGTGCGACCCGAGTTCATTGTGGATGCCGCGAATGCAATCCTTCGTGCCAATGCTCCTTCTGCTAAACTGGGTGATCCGCCTACTGTAGGTGTTCACTGGGCCACACGATTTATCCAGCGACACAATTACGACAAACGGCGCCAAAAGACCTTGAGCGCCGACAGGGCAGCATCTGAGGACTTGCATTGGGTCGTGGAGTATTTCAAGCGACTTCAGAAGATTCTCGAGCAAGAAGGTATCCAACCTGATGATATCTGGAATATGGATGAAACCGGCTTTCGAGTCGGGGTCGGAAAAGATCAACTTATTATCACAAAGCGAAAGAGGTCTCACTACTTCGGTATCCCCGAGAATCGGGAGTCGGCTACTCTCATTGAGGCTATCTCCGCTGTCGGGCACTTCACCCCTACCTTCATCATCCTAGCTGGTTAAAACCACATGGCGAACTGGTACCATCATCAGTCCTCCGACCCACACCTAGTGGATACACGAATGATGAGATCAGTCAGGAATGGGTTCAGCACTCCGATAGGAATACCTGTCCAGCGCCTCCACGGACGACTCTCAGCCGGATGAGAGCGAGCAGGCTGGCCGTCGGCAGCACCTTGAGGTGATGGATGGTGGACAACCCCAGCCATCTATCCCCGAGGTTCTAGATGCTAATCCCAGAAAGCAGGAGGCAACGCATTCCGAGCGGCTAGTACCAGATCACGACGACCTCGAAGCAACCAACGAGGCGCCTTGTCCAGATGGAAACTCGCGGGTTGGCGCGGTAAGCTCCAAGCAACCCGAAGGAATTGACAAGTCTGGCCTTGGTGTAGAAGATAGTACGGTCGCCGAAACTGCGAAGGAGCGCTGCAGTGGATGGTTGCGGGTCGATTGTCTGGCGAGGGCAACTACAGGGGCTAGTCAAGCGGCGACAATAGAGGAAGGAGTGGGAGTGCCGGAAAGCTCATCCAAACGGACGTTGCGCTCCTCTTTGCCCGAACACAAGCAAACCAGCCCAGCAGCCCGGCCGACCAACCAGGACCACGAGTCTCCCGCAAGGCCTTATGGATCGATTGATGAGAGTCTCGAGGAATGGCGCCCCCGTCCCCGAAACCTTCAAAGACGCGCCGGGGGCCGACTTTTAGGCCCCCCTAGTACCCACTTGCCACTCCCTTCCCAAGTTTGCACTTGTTCCCCATTTCTCCATTTGTCGACTCCTCCCTCATTTGGTTGTTCGCGTGCCGTACCGGGCCAAGCCAGCAGCTGCCAGGCCGGGGGCTGTCTCCTTTCATGCGCGCTGCTACACAAATGCGAAAAACACATGCGTGCAAAGGTTTCCTTATCGTGCCGATTACGATAAGCAATGGCCCCGACGCCAAATTGACAGAAGGTGAAGGCGCGAAGGCGGGGCTCAAGGCGAAGCTCGCAGGAGCAGCAGCTGGGCCAGGAGCCGGGGATGGGGCATGGGCTGGGGCAAAAAGCCATCGAACATACGTGCCGGCCAAAGCATCCGGCAGAAGGCGATAAACGACTCGGAGCTACATGCCATTGCACAGACGATCCTCTCTGTGATCCAAAAATGAGTCCACTCTCATCAGCCACTTCTTAGACTTCGTCGCTGCATTTCCAGCCACGACACTGCAGATAGAGGTCGTCTCGCCACCACAATCTGCCTGCAAGTTCTCTCAGTAGCACATTCACCTAGTCTATAAAGAGCCAACTATATTCCATCCTGAGATATAAAATCAAGAGTTCTTCAGTCCCTGATCTATGTGCCAGCTTTGCTCATCCTCCGTGAGAAAGCAACAAACCGCCCGCTCGCTCGACTTGTTTTGTGAACAGCTTCCAGCTAGTTGAAAGGCAAACTGTACGGCAGAAGTAGAAATACACCATTTTTGGAAACCCCCCCCCCCCCCCCCCCACTAGGATTGTGGCCTGTGATTGGGTGGCGATCCTAGCGGATGACCACAGGGAGAGCACAGAAAAAGACACGCCCTTTCACCAAATTTAGAAAGGGGGAGGTGGGCTTTTTTTCTACAAAGCGCATTGTCGTACATCAAGCCTGCCTAGATGGGTGGTCAGCAGCCAGGCCCCCAAGGCGCATCAGCACGCGATCGAGCCGTCGTGGCCATCACGACGACAGTCATTGGAAGACGCTATGCAGGAAGGCGAGTGGAGCGACATTTTGGGCGATAATGCGAGAGGTTAATGCAGAGAGATGCGCCTTCAACGCTTGCCTTCCTCCGTGAGCTGCAAGCGCGAGATATGTATATATCGAGCGAGCTGAATGCTTGCATCTCAAGAAACGTGAGAAACATGGACCGTACCGACGGTCCATAAGTTTGCTTAAAAGCTTGGCTCGCCCCTGTCTCCCTCCCGACGCCTCAAGAAGCAATAATGGGCATCCAGTACGGAGTAGTTCTACGTTACCCTTTGGTTGACACCTCCTCTGGCTGCTCGCTTCGCCGTCAAGATGACACTCGATCAGTACTCCTACGTCTTTGTCATTGGCACATTTTTTGCCATACTCGACGCATACAACAATGGTGCAAGTTAGTAGCAATATCTTCCTGCACTGCCCGGATCTCCCTGGAAACCTCGTGTAATGGGCCTGCTGACCTGCCAGACGACGTGGCAAACGCTTGGGCGACCAGTGTCTCGTCGAGGTCCATCTCATATAGACAGGCCATGGTCTTTGGTACTGTGTTTGAGATGCTCGGTGCCATTACTGTTGGGTCACGGACGGCCGAAACCATCAAAAACGGCATTATCCCCAACGCCGCCTTCCGCAACGATGCTGGCGTGCAGATGCTCGCATTCACCTGCGCTCTCGCAGCTGCCTCCTCTTGGGTCATGTGGTGTACGCGACACTCGGCCCATGTTTCGTCGACGTACTCGCTAATCTCAGCTGTCGCTGGCGTCGGCGTCGCGACTGTCGGCGCCTCGCAGGTTCAATGGGGATGGAACGACGGGAAGGGGCTGGGTGCCATCTTTGCTGGCCTGGGCATGGCTCCCGTCATCTCGGCCGGTTTCGCGGCCA
>KQ030805.1:0-23369 GCA_000956045.1 Hirsutella minnesotensis 3608
CCGTACTGTAGTGCGGAGCCAGGACGAAGTCCGCGAGCGACAAGCGTCAATTGCAAAAGATGCTCTCTCTTGAGCGCAGGGTGGACGTCTAGTCCCCCGTAGTGAACTACTTCACATGGTCCAAGTGCTTTTGAGCAAGCGCGCGAAGCAAGCGAGGGAACACCTCCCTCGAAACGATTGACATGGACAGTACGCAGAAGAAGTCTATTTGATTCAAACAAAGTGTATCTACTACAGTCAATTTGACTAGCCTGTCCACTCGGGGTAAACCCTCGTTCCCCCATGGGAAAAGGAACATAGTTTTGGCATTCCCTCCGGGGGTTAAGTGAAGTAGTCAATCCGGCATCGCTGACGCGAATATGCCGGACTGGAGTGAATTCCTCGAAACTCAACCTTCACTCTCAAAGAGCTTCTCTTTAATCCTCACAACTACAACACCTGAGGCTTTCATGTACCTCTTCAACTCGCGATCCAACAAAGGGCTGTTGTCGTGGTTGCAAGTCCATATAACCGGCTTTCCGAGCTTCACTGTTCGCTCTTCCCGATACTTACCCGTCGCCGTGATCCACTCCTGACAGCCTGCCAAATCACGCTTGTGTGGGAAGCCCCTGAGTACTATGTCGTTCAGTACTACATGAGTAAAGTCGGGCTTCTGCAACTCGTCAAAGTTCCAATGTCCGGTCATTTGCGCAGGCCGTCCAAAAGAAAGCGCCCATTCCGTCTTACCGCAGCGCGGCGGGCCAATGAGTACCAAGCACTGAGGTCGACCACCTCGACTCACGGGGAAGTTATCTCTTTTCCACTTCTCCAACACCGGATGATGTCGCCACGGCAAGGAGGCATAAGTAGGCTCGTGTGGCATAGCTGACGGGGTTTTCTTGGTCTTCAAGAAAGCACTACACGCAGGATACCGAAATATGTAATCGCGAGCGAAATAGGTTCTCAGCAAAGACTCAGCTTTCTCTCGGCTCGGCTCGTCCAAAATCTCCCTATAGCGACGCTCCCGTTCGGCGGCGGCCGAAGTCTGTGCACTGATCCACTTGCCGAAGACAACACCGTCTTTCTGCACGTAAGCTTGAACGTCGGCCAGGAACTTCTCTGCCCGTTCCTTATTGGGCTTCTTCCGAATGTGCACAGATTCGGTATCCACCTCGCGTTGTCCATCGACGTCCCTATACACAAAGAATTTCTCGCGCGCATTGCGCCAATGAACCCGAGGTTCAAACTTCATCACAACGTGATAGTGTGGTGTGCCATCCTCATGTCGCTCCAAGCTGCCAAATATCTCAACGATGCCGGGCCCTCCATCAGGGCCACCCGCCTTAGGCAGGTGAGGGGTCAAAGATGCAAGAAGCAAACGATGAAACTCCTCCGGGTCGCTAACATTACTCCGAACATATGTGACGAGGACAAAGCTCGAGTGCAAGACAAACTTTCCCTTCTTCTGCAACTCTCCGGGCGCATCAGACGCCACGGGGCAGTCCGACTCGTAAGCACTGTCCTCCGACATAGCGTGTAAAGCTACAGAAGCAAATGCAAGGATGCAAAGGAAAACCCTTCCTCTTTCAATGAAAAACGCGGGGGCTACCCCTCCTTATATACTCCCCCCGAGTCAAAGTGTGCGGACAGCTTTTGTCCTTACAGAAACGGATACCCAGATTGGTGCCTCCACCAATCACCTGTTTACAACAAAGAACCGGTCCTCTTGTCCCTTTTTTCTTCTATCACGTGCAATCAAGTTGCATTAGGTCGGGGCGTATAGGGGGCCCGGTGGCCCACGGACACGCACTGATTGCGTAAGCTTTCTTGTGTACTGGCATGGAGAATCACATGACAGCCCTTCCGATTGAGGAAGGACACGCCCCGCCTTAGAGCATGACTTGCATCTTTAGGGTGCAAGCAGTGCAGTTTTAGAAGAGGGAAGCCGGGAAGGATGACTCTTGGTTTATAGACGCTGATTGGGTTAGATACCCAAACGCGGGAACTCCACAATTGTAAGGACATAGATGTCCGTACAACTTTCCTCAAGTGAGGTATAAGAGGACTGAACATCTCCTGGGGAGATTAAACCCTTTCCTGTTCTTTATCGGTTTACGTGCGGAGGCAGCAGAGATTGAAGAAGTGTGCACGGCACATCCTCAGGAGCCCTTAGAACGGGCTCTTCGTCGTTTGTTTCCGCTGATGAAGTAGGTTAAGCTGACGCTTAAAGACCTTTTGGACAAAGGGTTGTTTTGAATCCGGGCGTTTGAGGCCCACGCTTGGGAGCAGAAGAGAAAAGGCTGAAAATGGGTACGGTGAGTGCGTCACCCAGCTCGTTGATGTCAGAGAAGACTGCACATTTCCCCTCACGATATGCAGAGCTACCTTGTGTGGCCTGCGCATGCAGCTCCTGTGGTAAGGAGTTCAAGAACTGTGTTGGCCCTCGAAGTGATTCGAATGGGTTTTCCGTTTCCCACCCGACGGGAGGAATGTTGCAACTGCACGAGGCGACTGTGCCGGCCCTTTTGTTCTCATTTGCGTCGTTGGACGCGATGTTGGAGTGTTGGCAGTTCTTGTCCGTTAATTTGATGGTACGGACCCACGCTTGGTGGTCATGGCAGTGCCACGCCGGGCGGTCCCGGTCATTTCGAAGCGACATGAGCGAGGAGCAGTGGCAGAGGTGGAACCGGGAGACGTGGGGTCAGGGTGATTGCTGTATGCTGTTACTCTTGGAGTCCCCGGGAACTCTGGAAGGGAACTGGGCGGACAACGTGTTGGCGTTGGAACTACGGCGCTGGCTGGGCTGTTTACCTACGGAGGATTTCCACTTCCTTCGAAGAACTGCGGTTGAAGACATCCTCTGCGAGTTGGTCCCCTGTTCGGATCTCGCCGAATGGTTTGAGATGAGGCAGGACGTTTTGCGTTGGTGCACGAACCACGTTGTTGATCCAGTGGAGTACTGTGAAGATTCTTGGTGTCGGTCAGAGGGATTCGTACAATTGGTTGACGACGGACATGAGCAGATATTCTCGTCGTGATGCAGAAACACGAAAAGGACACGGAGAAGGTTTTTTTGCGAGATGAGTCTCAAAGTTGGAGCACATTAGGTAGTTTTGCTCTCTTTTCTTTGGAAGGGTTAATTGTTTCGAGATGAGTGGCTTTGAGTCCGGCGGCTAGGCAGCGGTAGCGCCGCCGGATTGGCCTCTTCCTTTCCCCCCAAAGCAGAAAATACGTGCCCTTTCCCCACGGGGAACGAGGGTTTACCCCGAGTGGACGCCTCCACTTACCTGCCCCGGCTACAGACCTTTTTTACTGTAGAAGTAAATACGATTTTTTTTTACTTGTAGAATGTAAAAAACTTTTCTTGAAAAGATCAAAGATGTAGACCAGTCACTGCGTGTGTGGCGGGCACACACTGCGTTCAGTAGCCCTTGTGCCATCGTGAGATGTTCACTCTGTGTGTGGCAGGCACACACGTCGTTCATGAGACCGTGACTTTTCTAGAGGAAAAAGCATCTTTTGTAAGATGTTCCCTCGCTCGTTGTACTCGCTTGGTCAAGAGAGAGTCGACTGGCACATTGACGCTTGTCGCTCGCGGACTTCGTCCTGGCTCCGCACTACGGTGACGGCGAGCCCCTTTTGGGTCCCCTATTACGCTTTACTCAGTATGAGTAGAGCTCTTATGTTTGGTTTATAGGGGGCCCAACGGCCCAATGGCCCCAGCATAGATTGACTTGTCTTTCTAATGCGACTCAGGTGACGTGTCAGCTGACCCTACTCGGTTAGAGTAGGAATACACTCGATTAGAGTGTAGCGCCCCATGGTTAGGCATGTTTCCGGACCGAGGAACAGTGCAGTACTAGAAGAACAAAGCCAGGCGGGCTGATTCTTTGCGTTAAACGCTTATTGGTGTAGACATCCAATGCGGGTGGCGATTCCGTACGGATGAGCCCACTATTGTCCGGACAGAGTGTCCAGACATGAAGACTCGATGAGAGTTATAAGAAGACTGGATTCCCTCTGGAGAAGAGGAACTTGCCCTTTCTTTCCCCTCATTCCTTTATCCTGGGATAGGATCTCACTTTGAAGAAGGAAGAAATTTGTAGATTTGTTGTCCACTGCACGTCCTCTCCCGCCCTTGGCTGGGCGGCCTCGTCGTTTGCTACCGTCATCGAAACCTGACTTGAGCTGGACGCTCAATGACCATTTTTGTTCAAAAAGAGGAAATACTGAATCTGAGCAGCGCTGGCCCAGATCGAAGGGAAGGAGACCGAAAGAATGGAAGATCCTCGGGATTGGGATGCATTAATATGCGAGGACGTCGACTGTCCTGATGTTGGGGGCAGCTTACAAGATGGCGCGGACGACATTGCGTATCGGACAGAGCAGCCCGAGGGGTTCTGCACGATGTGTGAAGAAAGCTGGACAGGAGTGGTCGCTTCCGATGCCGAACGGAATGACATGGAGGTATGTGTTTCTATTCTTTTGATCGCTGTTGTCGTACAATGCGTGGTCTTGTACACCTTGACGTTGACCCTCTTTTTGTTGTTCCTTTGGACTAGAGAGTCAGTGGATAACGTGTGACGCGCGCGTACCATTTAGGTTTGCCCTCCACAGAGTTCGTTGGAGGAGGGCGAAATATTCGATTCACCAAAGAAGGTGAGTACGAAGACTCTAGTGAGGCGGAGATGTAAAGTGAAGAGGAAGAGGGCAAGAGCACTGAAGGTCGCAAGGAGATTCAAGGACGAGGTTTCAACAGAGGGACTGATCCACAAGGAGGTGGTTCTGTGGGTTTGCCTTGCTTGCACTCGTTGTGAGGCTTGGGAAGAGCACTTTATCCCGAGCGATATCGCGGGGATTCAGATACCTTGGAGTGGTAGGAGATGCCCTAGGCCCAAATTGCTGACTGCTTTCTCTGGTCGTGCCCGGGAGCAAGTAGAGGACCTTCTCCGGCGTGAGGTGAAGGACAATTGGTGCCGCGACTGCCAAGCGGTAGCCGAGTTTCGAGCTGTGTCCTAGCTGGGTTTGTGCCGGAAGGAACCACTTGGAAATGGGTTTTGCTTGACGATAGAGTCCGGCGGCTGGGTAGCGGAGCGCCGCCGGATTGGCGACTGTCCCTCCCCTCCCAAGCAGAAACTATGTTCTCTTTTCTCGGGGGAAGTGAGGGTGAAGCCCGAACGGACACTTCCACATACTTCTGCCCTGGCTACACTCTGTTTTACTTGGAGGAGTAAACAAGTTTTTCTTTGAATTGTAGAAATAAAAAACTTTTTTCATCACTCGGAGAGTGAAGTAGACCACTACGTGTGTGGCGGGCACACACTTCGTTTTTGTAGCCCTTGTGCCATTGTGAGATTGCTCCTTGTGGTGGACATGCGTCCACCTCCAGTCGAGAGACTGTTTCTCTGCACAGTAGTTCCCTCGCTCGCTGCGCTTGCTTGGTCAAGAGAGCTTCTCCCACGGCATTGACGCTCGTCGCTCGCGGACTGCGTCCTGGCTCCGCACTACAGTACGGCGAGCCCCTCTTCGGGTCCCCTATAACGCTGAATCCAGCATGGATGAAGCTCTTATGTTTGGTTTATAGGGGGCCCAACGGCCCATGGGCACAAGCAGATTCTGACTAAGGAGATGCTTACGTACACGATTAGAGTACGTCACTCACAGAGAATCATGTGAGCACACTCGACTAGAGTGTATTGGCCCTGAACTAATGCACTTTAGGTGCAGCGGCTAGAAGAAAGAGGCCGGGAGGATGATTCGCAGTGGATAAACGCTGATTGGCTGGGGGAGACAATGCGGGTGACGCGACAGCTGTGAGGACAAAAGTTGTCCTTACACTACGTACCTCTGTTGGCAGAGGACCAATGAACTAGTTTGTCCACTTTTTGGACTGAGGCGGAGGCGGCCCGTTCCGCAGACCACCCTGAGGTATAAAGGTCCAGCGACCGCCCACCTTTTTTTCTTGTGGGAAAGACCCCACGTTCTACTTCTTTTCCATCTTTTGATGCGTTTATGAAAAGATGGTGACTGAGCCACAAAGCAGTGTCTTTTGGCTTTCATACGCTCCGGCCGACGATGAGAAAGTTTCGGACGTTCTCAAACTCTTGGACAGAGTTGTTTCTGTTGAGGGTTCAGCCTTGGTAGGCAAGTATGTCCGTGACGGACAGAGGGTTTTCAATGCAGTTATTTGCACGCGGAAGAGACAGAGGGTCTCTTGTGTGCTGGGAGAGAAAAAGTGGAAGAGCAAGGGTGCGCGGGGCACCATTTGCAACGGCAAGTACCCTGCTGCAGGGGAAAAGGCGCAGTCGTTTTTGAGACGATGGGCAGACGCCGTGTGTAGGGATTGTCCGCCGGTCCCATTTGGCTCGAGGCGGGAGGTGTATCGTGTCTTGCGGGGCCAGCAAAACCGAGAGCGAGACCGGAAGAAGAGGAGTCGACGGGTGAGTCGTCGAGCGTATCGCGATTGTTGCAATCGCTGTTCCTCCCCGGATGACGGCACGGGATTGGAAACACAACCCGCACTTGCGGTATCGGATCGAGACCCGGAGGTGTCTGTCCAAGTGGATGCGGCAGCCGATTCATTGTCTTGGCTACCACATGGATTCGACGATGTGGATTTTAGCCTCACAGAGCCAAGTTTGTCTTCTCTGTACTTTGTTGGCGTGACAGAAAGCCGTGTCGATGCTAACCAGTTTGGAGCAGCCGCTGACTTCACCGACTTGGCGGGAGATGCTCCAGCCGTCAACCTGGACTCCTTACTCTGCGCTGAGGAGCTGACCTATGATCTGAACTGTGATTCGGATTTATATGGTGCCAACGACACTTGGGATTGGAGTTGGAATCCCGCAGGACTAGACTGGGAGAAGTTGATGTCCGAGGTTGTATTGGATGTGTAGCGGAGACGGGTTTTCACTCGGCGTTGTTAGATCAGGCGTACGACATGGATGGAGTTCTTGATGATTTGGAAGGTCTTGACGATTGACGATAGAGTCCGGCGGCTGGGTAGCGGAGCGCCGCCGGATTGGCCTCTTCCTTTCCACCCCAAGCAGAAACTACGTCCCCTTTCCCACAGGGGAGTGAGGGTGAAGCCCGAACGGACACTTGCTTATGCTCACCCGGCTACCACATGAATTACTCGGACGAGTAGAGTAGATCGTTTTTATTGTAGAATAAAAAACTTTTCTTTTAAAGAGTGAAGATGTAGAACAGTCACTTCGTGTGTGGCGGGCACACACTGCGTTCGTGATGACTCGTGGAGTGACATGATGTTCCCTTGCTCGCTTCGCTTGCTCGGTCAAGAGCCCTTGGACATTTGTAGGAAAGGCCACTACGTGTGTGGCAGGCACACACTGCGCTCATGTAGCCCTTGCACTGGCACATTGACGCTCGTCGCGCGACGGACTACGTCCTGGCTCCTTACTACAGTACGGCGAGCCCCTCTCCGGGTCCCCTATAACGCTGAACTCAGCATGAGTGAAGCTCTTATGTTTGGTTTATAGGGGGCCCAACGGCCCATGGGCACACAGATTCCTTTAGGTTTCTAGTGTTAGTCACAGAGCATCATGTGACGCCTTTCGGCTAAGAAAGGATACGCCCCGACTGTAGGCTAGAATGACGTAGTACATTCATGCAGTGAGTAGGACAAGATGGGCATGGAGGCCCAATTGTTGGTGAGGTAAACGCGGATGAGACGAGGGGTCGAATGCGGGATGGTCACTTCCCACGGAAGGACCCACTCTTGTATGGACCAAGATGTCCAGACAGGCACCCCGAAGAGGGGTATAAAAGGATTGGATCCCCGGACGACGGGATCTTTTTTTTTTCTTTCTTTGTTTCCCCTACTGTTGGAAGACAGGCGAATGTAGTCAAATACTAGATGGCGTCCACGGAAGGACGATTCTATTTTTTCCCGGTCGATGGGAAAGTAGAGTGGTAGCGCTTGGAGGGAGGGAAATCGCTAACGCACCGTGGGGGTGCTTGCCGCTCTTGAGGAATATCGTCTGGAGGCCAGACTCTCCCTCCTTTGGCTTCTTCCTGCGGAGATGAGGTAAGTTGGTCTAGGACCCAATCACGAAGACGAAGATAGACTTGTTGTCGGGCAACGAGTAAGAAAGATTTGAGCCAGGAAAGATCCCTGACTGATGAGAAGAGATACCGATGGGAAGTACTGTTTCCCCTTGGACAGCCGAAGAGGCTGTTTGGCAGTTGTCGGGCAACGAGTAAGAAAGATCTGTCGTACTGGCCACGTGGGTGTGGCTATAACGCATCGACGGAGACGGGACTTGATTTGGCACAAAGGTTGAGTGCCATTTACTTTCACTTTACCTGGGGAAAGTGTTGAACACGAGAGGAAGACAGTACATGGTAGGTCTTACCCACGGCTTGTTCCTGCGTGTTGCCGTGTTGGTTCTCTCATTGAGGTTGTTCACTTCTTGAACCGCGCCGGAGAAAGCGATGAAACAAGGAAGACGCCGACTAGGTTGGCTTCACTTGCTCTTGAAGCAAGGGAGGATGACTACTTCCGCTCGGAGACACAGGAGATCCGGAAGGTCTTACAAGCCTTCCAGTACAACCACAACAACCGGTTGATTGCTAACGGCAGGAGATTAGAAGCGCACGAAGTTGTGGGCTGAAACCTCCAAGTTGAATGCATGTGATGGGGTTCTTCTTTAGCGTCGCTGACAACACGAGTGCGACGTGATGAAAGGGAGGCTAATCTGATCCTGGACCACACAACAAGAGGAGTGAGGTCTGAGTGATTGGCAATGAGTGTTCAAAGACCCCTCGGCTAACAGCTGAATGTAGAAGAGCATATGGCAACCGATCGGAGATGATGACGTAGTAGACCGCTTGATTACCGGATAGGCCTCGTGGAGCGTAGTGTATTGCTTTGAATGAGTGTGTAGTCCGGCGGCTGGGTAGCGGAGCGCCGCCGGATTGACAAGAGTCTCTCCTACCCCATGCCAAAACTATATCCCCTAGCCTCGAGGGGAGCGAGGGTTGACCCCAAGCGGACACGGTAGTCACACTCACCCGGCTACACATTTTATGTACTTGGGAGAGTAAACGAGATTGTTTTTACTTGTAGAATAAAAACTTTTATTTTAAACACTGGGAGTGTGATGTAGATCACTCTGTGTGTGACAGGCACACACTGCGTTCGAGAGAACGTTGACCTCAGTCATGATGTTCCCTTGCTTGCTTCGCTCGCTCGGTCATGAGACCGCATCTCTGTAAGAGTAGGCCACTACGTGTGTGACAGGCACACACTGCGTTCGAGAGAACGTTGACCTCAGTCATGATGTTCCCTTGCTTGCTTCGCTCGCTCGGTCATGAGACCGCATCTCTGTAAGAGTAGGCCACTACGTGTGTGACAGGCACACACTGCGTTCATGTAGCCCTTGCACTGGCACATTGACGCTCGTCGCTCGCGGACTGCGTCCTGGCTCCTTACTACAGAGACGGCGAGCCCCTCTCCGGGTCCCCTATAACGCTGAATCCAGCATGGATGAAGCTCTTATGTTTGGTTTATAGGGGGCCCGGTGGCCCACGGACACGGGGGCTAATAGGTGCACCGCCCCGTACACGCACCGCCTGCCCGCTTAGTCAACGCCGCACACCAAAATCTCCTAAAGGTTGTACGGTCTCTGGTATTGCGGTCTGATCTCTTCACCGCCAAAATGAATTCCCTCCCGCCTCAAAAATGGTACACATCACAAGAAGATCTTGCTCTTGATCTCAATATTCATTCTACAATTCATAACTATCGATTTATCATCAGAAGATCAACCATTGGGCGTTCTGGTTATCGTACCATCACGTACGCCTGTAATCGATTCCGCTCGGGCTGCCAGTTCTCAGTTCTAGCTAAAGAAGAAAGAAATGATATCTGGCTTCTTAAACACCGTTCGGAAGCTCAATTTTTACAGCATAACCATCAAGAAGACGAGCCGCAAGATGGGCAGCAAGACGAGCCACAAGACCAGTTGCGACATGAGCCGCAAGATCAATCACAAGACCAGCTGCGAAGTGAGTTGCAAGACGAGTCACAAGACCAGCCCCAAAAGAAGATGCCTACCTGTAGCAAATGCCATATTCAGGGACATAAGAGAGGCACAAAAGCTTGTTATTTCAGAGATAGAGATAGCCCATAGACTTTAGGAGGCTCGGACCGCACAGACCGTACAACCTTTGTGAGATTTTGGTGGCATGCAGGCAGGGGCTGACTGCGCTTGGTCGATAGACACAAGAGGGATTGCGTCCCGGTGTGGGAAAACCCCACTACTGTCTGGACGAGGTGTCCGGACAGACACGACGATGACATAAGTGGATGTCGGACTATTTCTTGCGGATGCACGACGGTTGGAGAAACCTAGACCTGTTTTCTTACTTTTGTAATGCAACGGAGTGATGGTTGGAAGATTTTGATCTTTGGATAAAGATCATTGCATTCTCTTGAGGTCTTGGCGGCGGAGAGACGCCTACCCTGTATGAAGAAGCAGGATTGCTTACGGGAGCACAGAGTCAGGTGACTTCGCGGAGTCGTTACTGCGGAGACGCGACACGCCCCAACACGTTTGTTGCACCTTGGTTTTGCAGCCACGGAGTCAACACCATCGATGTGGTATCGATCAGTCCCGTACACTCTGTCTTGTTCTCAGCCATGGCGCTAGAACAACCTGATTTTGGCCGGGTGGCACGAAGTTTCCGAACTGCGGCAGACGACTTTGAGCGGTGCGGCAACTTACCCGCGGTGGATGGCGGGGCTCGCCTCATGCTGACAATGGAGGCCATGATGGAACGCCTAACGGCTTTGGAGCAGACGATGAATCGTCGCTTTGATCAAGTGGACCATCGGATGGATGCGTTCGACCGTCAGTTGCAGGCTATGGATCGGAGGGTGGTGGTCTCGTGAGTCGAGCCTGTTCCCCTTCGTGGCACTTTATGCTAACCTACTCTTTCCTTTCTGCAGCAATCGGAACGCAGTCGTTCGGGCGCAGAATAGCACTGTTGTGCGCGGAGACATGAACTTGGTGGCTTTGCACAGTGTCCTCACAGGAGAAGCGATTGATGGCTTTCCCCAGAACGTCAACCAGTTGGAGAGATTGCACGGTAAATGGTCCGGTCAATTTCGAACTGGCTTGAAGCTAACTTGTTACTCAATGACAGCACGAGATGTGGATGAACTGCTGCGTCATTTAGGAGAATCTACAGCAGGTTCGGCAGCCGCAAAGAAGCGGAACTTGAAGTTTGCGACAGGACTTGTGACACGGGAGCTGTGATATTTTTCTTTGCATTTACGAGCGTGGCGTTGGGGTTATGTGACCTTGCATGAAGGAGTTCAATGAGGATTGGGTTGCAGAAGAGCCCTACAAAGCACAGGGCTGCGGATGAAGTGTAAGTGCTTGGGTAGATTTCACTGTATTGTCCGGCGGCTACGTAGCGGAGCGCCGCCGGATTGACAAGAGTCCTCCCCTCCCCACGCAAGAACTATGTCCTTGAGCCCCAGGGGAAGTGAGGACAACGTCCGAACGGACACCTTCACTTACTGGTCCCGGCTACCATCGTCAATTACTCGGATGAGTAAAATAGATCTTTTTTATTGTAGAATAAAAAAAGCTTTTAAACACGAGGAGTGTTGAGTAGTTCCTTACGTGTGTGGCAGGCACACACTGCAGTCATGAGTATTTGGGCCATCGTGAGATGTTCACTTTGTGTGTGACGGGCACACACGCCGCTCAAAAGCACTTGGACCATGTGAAGAGTAGTTCACTACGGGGGACTAGACGTCCGCCCTTCGCTCAGGAGAGAGTCGACTGGCACATTGACGCTTGTCGCGCGACGGACTGCGTCCTTGGCTCCTCACTACGGAGACGGAGAGCACCTTCGGCTTCGCCTATGGGTCCCCTATAACGCTGAATCCAGCATGGATGAAGCTCTTATGTTTGGTTTATAGGGGGCCCAACGGCCCATGGTGTTGCTGTGCGGGGCGCGCGTTCGTAAACTTTTGGCGCCTATGTTTACGTCACTCACAGAGAATCATGTGAGCACACTCGACTAGAGTGTATTGGCCCTGAACTAATGCACTTTAGGTGCAGCGGCTAGAAGAAAGAGGCCGGGAGGACGATTCGCAGTGGATAAACGCTGATTGGCTGAGGGGGACAATGCGGGTTGAACGAAGTGATTGTGGACGAATAAGAATTGTCCGCACATGTGTGGAGACACTTGATCTGAAGCCAGACTTGATTGGCGAACTTTTGTATGGAAGCGGAGCCTTACACGAGTAGTTTGTCTGTCGAAGACCAGAAGTTCGGCTTGCACTTTCGACGGGGTGTCGATTTCCCTTTCGCAATTATTTGAAATTTGCGTATCGAAGAGGAAGAACTTCTTTGATTCATACTTGAATGCATTGATGCCGGCGACGATACGAGAGAAGTCGCATTGACGAGAAGGACGAAGCGTACGTTTTTTTTTAACTGGCGGAAGCAGTGATTGACGACACACTTGGCTGGGAATCAGTGGTCTACCCCCCTGCCCTGGGTTGAAGTACGGGAACACGTGAGTGTGCTGCAGGGTGTGGCAGCGGGAACGCCTTCGTGGGGAAGACGCTAATCTCATCGTGCAGGTGGCTGTTCGTCTCTGTCTCTGCCGGGCGGCAAAATATTCCAAACGTGTTGTAAAGATGCCCGAAGGGGCATCAGAGCGAGAAGATCAAACCCCAAGTAGGGTGATCACGGGATCGGAAGGGCAGGTGATGGTCATGCCGGAGGGCTGCTTATGTGATTTCGAGTGGACGGAACCTGACGATTCGGAAGGTTTCCTTTGGGATTACAGGAGGAGTTGTCCCGTGAAACCTGAAAGGCATCCATGTTGGCGCCGGTTTTTCCGCCACGGTTTGCGCACTGGTGCTCCTCTAACCCAGGCCCCGGGCGGTGCCCAAATGATTCTCCACAACAATTAGGCGTTTTTATGTTGAGACGGAGGAGGTAGAAATTCGGGTATCTTCTATTAGAGAAGAAGAATGGATGAATATCTGGTTCAAGCTAACGACTTTTTAGCGAGCAGGGTGTCTACTCAGATGGTCCGTGATGGGCATCACGTTGTTGCTTACGTGCTTGAATTAGGATCATACGAGAAGAGTTAGTCAAAGTGCTACAGACCGATTTCTAGGTGGCACAATGATGTATGTAGAACAAGGTGAGCAGGCTTATAGATGCTTAACTCGGCGAAGGTGTGAAGAGTTGAAGAAGTGAAGAACTCTTTCAATGAATGAGATGCGATGCGTAGTGGGACGGTACGGAACTAGAAGGAAAGTCTACGAATGGAAACGATTATTGGGTGCTGTAGATAGTCCGGCGGCTGGGTAGCGGAGCGCCGCCGGATTGGCAACCCTCCTCCCCCCCAAGCAGAAACTATGTCCCCTTTTCACGGGGGGAACGAGGATAAGATCCGAGTGGACATGGTAGTCCACCCTGCCCCGGCTACAGATGCATTTTACTCGAAGGAGTAAAATAATGTTTTTTTTTATTGTAGAAAATAAAAAACTTTTTCTTTTAAAAAGTGAAGTGTAGACAGTTCACTCTGTGTGTGGCAGGCACACACTGCGTTCAAGAGTGTTTGCACATCGTGATGATGTTCCCTCGATCGCTTCGCTCTCTTGGTTAGAAGCCCTTGGACTTTTGTAGGAAAGGCCACTACGTGTGTGGCAGGCACACACTGCGCTCATGTAGCCCTTGCACTGGCACATTGACGCTTGTCGCTCGCGGACTGCGTCCTGGCTCCTCACTACAGTGACGGCGAGCCCCTCTTCGGGTCCCCTATAACGCTGAATCCAGCATGGATGAAGCTCTTATGTTTGGTTTATAGGGGGCCCAACGGCCCATGGGCACACAGATTGCTTTAGCTTTCTAGTGTATCAGATGACTTGTCAGCTGACCCTTTCCCTGGAAAGGACTACGCCCCGATTTAGACATTGCGTCACTCGCAGAGGGACCAAGTGTAGTGCTAGAAGAGGGAAGCCGGGAAGGATGACTCTTTGCATATAGACGCTGATTGGGTGAGAGACCCAAACGCGGGATCCCCACATGTGTACGGACAATGATGTCCAGACACTACGTACCTTTGAAGGTATAAAAAGGATTTCTCTTGCCTTGGGGCAACTCTGCTCTCTTTTCTTCTCTTTTTTATTTGAGTGTGCCGGGAGGGAAAAAAGATCGTGATGGTGGAAGACCAGTGAAGAAGTGTGCACTGCACATCCTCGGTAGCCCTTTGAATGGGCTCCTCGTTGCTTGTTCCCCGGGGAAAGAACATCATTTGAGCTGCGCTCAAGATCCTCTTGCATGAAGAGGAATATGTGGAATAGGGCAGTCATGACCCAGTCTTGCGATATGGACGGCAGAAGAGCGGTTTGCTGACGTTGTACGCAGAAATGTGCACAAGAGAGTCGAAACATCGGTGGCTTGACATTTGGAAGACAAATGAGCCTTGTGTTAGTGGAGAGAAAAGCTTTGTAGATGGTCTCGAGTGAGCGGCAGTTTGCTCTATTCTTTGCTGGAGCAAGGAAGATGCTATCCTTTCACCCATGGTCTTCGGAGTAAACACATGAAGGGCTCGAAAGAAGAGCAGTGCTTCTGTGACACAGGGTGAACATTTCCACTTTTTCACACACCGCACACGGGAGGAGATGAGATCGACTGGAGAGCCCGTTTGCGGATTACCTTTCAGTCAGACTGAATCCTTTTCTATTTCGCTCCCGAAGTGGTTTGCTAGAAACAGCGCCTGGAGGAAGCGTTGCGAATACGGGCTAACGAACGGCTTGGCGGCAATTGAGTGCATCTTGAAGCATGGATTAGTGGTTATGCGGCTGTGGAAGGGAAGCCGCCCTCCCCTCGACTCTGCACGGAAAAAATTAAGTTTTTTCCCCTCTTTCTACGCTTGGGTGCTACTCTTTCTTGGAGAACACGATGTCATTGAAGGCACCGAAGATGGAGTGTCGTAGCACCAACATAGCCGCCGATTGAGGATACGATTATGTTTTGCGGAGAAGTACTGCGAAGCATTCTGCAATGAGAATGGGTCCAAGAGAAAAGTGGCTTCCACATGTATCCTTCCGGTTGAAGAGGTTGGCCTGAGAAAGCCCTGATGTCACCAGTCCGGTAGGAAGTGTCCTCTGACTACTGATTGAGTACAAAAGCAGGGGACTATAAACCTGAATGGCACCGACGAAGAGGAACTGAATGTGGTACAGTCCGGCGGCTAGGTAGCGGAGCGCCGCCGGATTGGCAACCCTCCTCCCCCCAAGCAAGAACTACGTTCCCTTTTCCCGTGGGGAGTGAGGGCGGAGCCCGAACGGACACTTGACTGTCATTGCCCCGGCTACAGATGGACTCTATTCGGATGAATGAAGTAGATTTATTTTTATTGAAGAATAAAAACCAATTCTTTTAAAAAGTGAAGAGTAGAACAGTCACTTCGTGTGTGTAGACACACACTGCGTTCACAAGTGCTTGTGCCATCGTGAGAAGTTCACTTGCTCGCTTCGCTTGCTCGGTCAAGAGCCCTTGGACTTTTGTAGGAAAGGCCACTACGTGTGTGGCAGGCACACACTGCGCTCATGTAGCCCTTGCACTGGCACATTGACGCTCGTCGCGCGACGGACTACGTCCTGGCTCCTTACTACAGTACGGCGAGCCCCTCTCCGGGTCCCCTATAACGCTGAACTCAGCATGAGTGAAGCTCTTATGTTTGGTTTATAGGGGGCCCAACGGCCCATCGGCCCACACGATTGCGTTAGCTTTCAGTGTATCATGTGACTTGACACATGACTTACTTTCGGTTACGAAAGGAATACAGAGCCCCGCGGATAGACTTGTACTGGCACGGCTACGTGCAGACAAAGTGGTGGTAGGAGACAAGAGGGAATAGAGGCCCGTGTCTTTGTGATTAACTGCTTATTGGACAAGAGGACAATGCAGGTGGGCGATCGCCCCTCACTTGTGTGGACAAAGGTGTCCATACATTTTGCCCGGAGAAGGGTATAAAAAGAAGACATCCCCCGCGGTTGTCGCAGTAGAGGCTGAGTGAGCAGATGTGTCTTGTAATACTGATTGGAGGATGAAACAATAGAGATATGTGCAGCTGGTGATTTTCCGTGAAGGACGGAAGATCTACTCACTTTTTTTCTTCTAGAATCCACACGATTTGGAAAGCGTGGTCGAGTGGGACAACCGGCATCATGGCCGCTCGGAGGCAACGTGGCAGCGTTGCTGTTCAAGTAGAAGTTTCGGACGACGACAGTACTCAGTTGGATGTGTCATCTGGTAAGAGAAGAAACACAGACGGAGCTAAGGGGCTCTTCGCTAACGATTATGCGGCTTGGAGAGAATGGTTGTGATAACAGAGTCGAGGACTGCGATAGCCCTGGAAGTCTTCGGGACTTTGTGATTCCCGATTCGCAGAGTGATGATCCCGCTGTGTTGAAAGGCAGCTTGGAGTCTGCCTGTATTCCCGTGACACCTAGCTGTGCACAGCCTTCCCCCGATACGGTATATCGCCGGGTGGTGGAGGAGGGCCGCCTGAAGCGTAAGGTGGCTCAAGACAAGGGACGGTTAGCACGGCGAAGAGTCTCTTTCTGTAGCAGCCCTTCCACCAGTCCTTTGGTGGCGGATGCAGACGAGGACCTGAAGAAGTCACAGCCAGCAAAGGACAGTTCAATAAACACCCAATGTGGTGTTCAGTTGCTGCTACGCTTACTCCCATGCTTGCAGGAAGCAGTGGAGTCGGCTAAAGAAGAATTAGTACGTGTGGAGACAACACTTGGTATGGCGGAAGAAACACTCAAGCTCTGTGCTGTTACCTGCGGCGGTGACAAGATCAACGGCGAGATGACTATGACCAAGAATGCTAGGCTTGGCAGTCCCTTTGTGGCGACGAAAATCGAAGTGGGGAGAACCCTGCAGAGCAAGGCTACGAGTTCCGGGGACGGGCAAAGCGAGGTGGCTGAAGATGTGGTTATCGTTTCTGACTCGGATGCTCCAATCCGTAGGTCTAACCGGAGACGGAAGCGTTATGGGGCCGGAGATCAAGTAAGTGAAGAGAAGTAGATTTCTTGATCATTGATGAGTATTCTGTAGTCCGGCGGCTAGGCAGCGGTAGCGCCGCCGGATTGGCATCTCTCCTCCCCCCAAGCAAGAACTATGTTCTCTTTTCACAGGGGAAGTGAGGGTGAAGCCCGAACGGACACTTGCTTATGCCTACCCGGCTACCACTCTAATTTACTTGGACGAGTAAATGAGATTTTTTTATTGTAGAATAAAAAATCCTTTTCCTTTAAGAAGTGAGATGTAGAACAGTCACTACGTGTGTGGCAGGCACACACTTCGTTTTTGTAGCCCTTGTGCCATCGTGAGATGCTCCCTTTGGTGGTCTTCGCCCACCTCCAGTCGAGAGACTGTTGACTGTGTCAAGTAGTTCCCTTGCTCGCTTCGCTTGCTCGGTCATGAGACCGCATCTTTTGCAATTGACGCTTGTCGCTCGCGGACTGCGTCCTGGCTCCTCACTACAGTACGGAGAGCACCTTCGGCTTCGCCTATGGGTCCCCTATAACGCTGAATCCAGCATGGATGAAGCTCTTATGTTTGGTTTATAGGGGGCCCAACGGCCCATGGGCACAGCATAGATTACGTTAGTTTTCTTACTGCTGATCATGTGAGCATTCACATGACTCTACCCGACCGAGGGTAGAAACACAGCGCCCCGACCTAGACATTGCGTCACTCGCAGAGAGACCAAATGTAGTGTGTAGGAGTAATTGGCTGGGATAGACAATGCTCAGTTGTGTAAACGCTTATTGGACAAGAGGACGATGCGGGATGTCGAAGACCCACAGATGTACGGACAAGAGTTGTCCTGACAGTACGTACCCACGAGGGTATAAGTAGATGACATCCCCCAGGAGATGGGAAGCCTGGCTTTCTTTCCTTTTCTTCTCCCATTTCGCTTTGAGACGAATGGCGTGGTGAAGCTGAAAGCGAGTTGGGACCAAAGGGTTGTGACGCTTTTCTTTTGCCCTAGATGGGCCTCGAAGGTGTTTTATGAGAGTGCATAGTTGCTTACCTGTTTACTACGCCCTAGGAGGGCCGATGTGCTTGGAGAATCCGGCACCGGTGAAGAAAGAAAGGCGTTTTAGAACTCTGGGAGACCCAGACTGATAGATGATGAGAAGAGACGAGAGTCGTGTTGGAGCAACTTTGTTTTTTTGATATTGTTCTCACACGTTGTCGACGACACACGGAAGATTGTGTGGAGTTTTCGCCATCTCTCAGGAATGGGACTTCGATTGGCTGAGTATGCCCCTAGTGGCTGTGACGGCAGGTGCAGTTGCGACCACGGGGACTGTCGCTGGCTACGTTCGCAGGACTGGTGCCGACATTGGTTTGTTGTGCGATGGGTGACGAAGCACTATGTGATGTGCTCTGCACTGGAGAAGAAGATCTCTCTCTGTCTCGGAGGAAGAACTTTCCGTCACTGGGGGGCGAGACAGGTTGTTGATGATGAAAACTGGGAGTTTTGTTTCTTGCTATTCGTGGACCCTGACGGCGACGGAATGGACTGCGGAGAGATTCAGGTCCTTGATCCATCTTGTACAGATATACGTGGCATGGACTTTGAAACAGGTGAGTGTTTCGTTCAACCATTTCGTTGCTGTGCGGAAAGCCTGAAGCATGGCGTTCCTGGATGGGTTGGTACTATTCTTTACAAGAGCGAAGGCGCAGCTCTCTTTGGAGATGATGCATTGCGTTGCAAGTTGCAGATACAGATGCGAGAGGCAGGAGTTTATGGGTGTGAGACGTAGGATTTCTCATAGATAATTCAGTTGAAGACGGCGGAGGAGTGGTGCTTTGTGCTGCTGAATGCAGTATCACATCTATTGAGTACCAACTGAGAAGGAGAATTGGGAAGGAAAGCGAAGACGAGGAAGACGGACGGTGAAACCTTTGGAAGTTGTTGAACGAGGTGAAAGACGTCTGAGTCCGGCGGCTACGTAGCGGAGCGCCGCCGGATCACCCCTTGAACCCCCCCCCCCAAGCAAGAACTACGTCCCTTTTTCCATGGGGGAACGAGGATAGAATCCGAGTGGACGTGGTAGTCACACTCACCAGGCTACAGATGCCGTTTACTTAGAGAAGTAAACTACACCTTTTTTATTTGTGGAATAAAAAACTGTTTAAAACACTGGGAGTGTTGAGTAGATCACTACGTGTGTGGCAGGCACACACTGCGTTCGAGATGTCTCGTGAAGTGTCACCATGTTCACTTGCTCGCTTCGCTTGCTCGTTCAGTAGCCCTTGGACTTTTGTAGGAAAGGCCACTACGTGTGTGACAGGCACACACTGCGCTCATGTAGCCCTTGCACTGGCACATTGACGCTCGTCGCGCGACGGACATTCGTCCTTGGCTCCTTCACTACGGACACGGCGAGCCCCTTTCTCTCCGAACGGGTCCCCTATAACGCTGAATCCAGCATGGATGAAGCTCTTATGTTTGGTTTATAGGGGGCCCGGTGGCCCACGGACACACACTGATTACGTACGTTTTCAAGTGTTCTGTTCACAGAGAATCATGTGACAGTCTACCCGGCAAAGGGTAGATCCGCCCCGAGCTAGGCAGAAGTTTCCTTTTCAATGGAAACGGAGTGCAGTTTCTAGAACAAACAGGACGAGAGGACCGATTGTTGGCATCTAAATGCTGATTGGCTTAGAAGACAATGCAGGTATCCACATGTGTATGGACACGGATGTCCAGACAATACGTACCGAAGATGGTATAAAAGAGTTGATTTCCCCCCGAAGAGGGAGCATCGTGTTTTCTCGATTTCTGAAGAGGCGCCGACCCTTTCTCTAGAGTGGAGATTTTGCTTGGCGACTTGCCCCAGGCAGCCACGGAGTTGTCGTTTAACTGGGCCGTGAAACGTTTAGCCTGTGTCTGAGACGGGCCTTTTTGCATTTTGGCATTGTTCCCGACGGACAAGAGGTAGAGCCTCGGTGGAATTGGTGAGAGACGATTTCGGACATTCGCGATGGCCTCATTTGTGGACCAGTTGTCCCTGGATGTGGACAAACAGCCGCAGCATGCTATGGATCGGAAGTCGACAGATCTTTTATGGGGCTCGGAATTTGTGCCCAAAAGCAGCGGAGCGGGCAGTCTAGTCGACCGTTTTGCTTGGCTTGCGGAGAAGTCGTCCACTTCACGTGTCTTGGATCTCGCGGAGTCAAAGAAGAAGCTCTGGTGTCCCCTCCCTCCCTGCATAGGTGCCGGCGAGATGTTTGTTGTCGCCATCTGCTTTGCGTTTGAGGAAGCCGAAGCCATGGACGCATGTTGGAAGAATCTGCGTGGAAGATTGGCAGTGGCTGCGGACATGTGGCTGAAGTGGCCAGATGATTCCGTTGACGGAGATAATTCGGGTGCAATGATTCTGCTCTTTGATCCTTCTGCGCCTTTGGTAGGGCCAATGCAGACGGATGAGGTTGTGCGAGCAGTCCAACACTATATGGGCTATTGTGCAACGAAGGCACTGATGAAGGCGGGGAACAAGAAGCGTTCATATTTACCGTGGTGGAAGGCGGCAAGGACGGCATCGATTGAGCTCGTTCCTGAAAAGGAGAAAGAGGCGTGGTTGGCATCGCGACAGTTCCTGCTCGACACATGCGGACAGTTGGGTCGCTGCTTGGCCCAATCCTTTCGTTGTGAAGTCCCCTGCCGGGAGAGAGACTTCTATGATCGAGGCGTTAGGAATGCTCCACTTGACATGAGCGACGCATACTGGGAAGACAGAATAACGGTTGACTGATGCAGGAAACAACGATGAGCGAGGAATGGTGGTTCACCATGGTGCCATAGCTGTTGTTCTTCTTTGGGTACCAGGTTTGATCTGAGTGTTGTGTAGTCCGGCGGCTGGGTAGCGGAGCGCCGCCGGATTGGCGACTTCCCTTTCCCCCCCAAGCAAGAACTACGTTCCCTTTTCTCGGGGGGAACGAGGACAACGTCCGAGTGGACACTTGCTTATACCCACCCGGCTACAGAATGATTTTAAGTTGTAGAATAAAAATTTTTTCTTTAAAAGTGAAGTGTAGAACAGTCCCTACGTGTGTGGCGGGCACACACTGCGTTTGCGTAGACCTTGCACATCGTGAGATGTTCACTTTGTGTGTGACGGGCACACACGCCGCTCAAAAGCACTTGGACCATGTGAAGAGTAGTTCACTACGGGGGACTAGACGTCCACCCTTCGCTCAAAAGCCCTTGGGAGAGTAATTGACGCTTGTCGCGCGACGGACTGCGTCCTTGGCTCCTCACTACGGAGACGGAGAGCACCTTCGGCTTCGCCTATGGGTCCCCTATAACGCTGAATCCAGCATGGATGAAGCTCTTATGTTTGGTTTATAGGGGGCCCAACGGCCCACCGGCCCGCACAGATTACTTCAGTTTTACTGTGTGCTCAGGTGATTTATCAGCTGACTTTGGACGGCAACGGACAAAGAATGCCCCGCGACTAGGCAGAAGTTTCCTTTCCAAGGGAACGGAATGCAGTGTGTAGGACAAACAGGGATGAGAAGACCAGTTGTCAGCAGGTAAATGCTAATTGGTGTAGACACCGATGCAGGACGGGTCGAAGACCCCACTTTTGTGTGGACAAAGATGTCCAGACAATGAGACTTGAAGAAAGTATAAGAAGAACCTGATCCCGGCGAGGGTTTCCCACATCTCATGGCTACGAGAAGCCAGCTCCGACACATTTGTTGAAATGAGGTCAGTTCTTCCCTTCTGCAGTTGTGACTGTTGTGGACAGATCACTGCATTGGCCATATCGAGAAATGGCAAGACAAAGGGTAGGCTTTGACTCGGAGCAAGAATGCATCCGGCTGGTGTTAGACCCATTTTTTACTGCGCACCATGGTTCGCCCTTTGGAAGGGCTATTTAGATGGACGACATGCGGCACGACGTGGCTGATAGTGGCTTGTGGCCATTTCACTGTTAGTATTTGGAAACTTTTCGTTGAGTGGTTTCTTGATTTGGACCGGCCGGGACAAAGCCTCTTTGTTTCTCAGAGATTGACTTGAGCCTGTTGGGCGCCAACAACGATGGATGCACAGTTGCATCCATTTCGCATGACTCCCGCGACTTCCCGTACAACCCAAGAGCCCAAGGGAACCGCCTGCTGTTGCAGCCACAGGCAGTGCTCTCCATTCAATTTCCATCGCTGGTGTCGGCGATGGTATTTTATTCACTCGGCTTCCATCTTCAGTGTGGCAGATGTATGCTTTCATCAGAGGGTTGAGGCCTGCATGGGTGGCAGGACCCATATACGGTCCCTGTCCAGTTACGTGCGCGATCAGGTTTTCTATTTCGCCATTTTAATCCGCCTAGGTAACGGAGAGGCGGAGCTAGGTGAGCAGGATTGCGAGAGGTTGGAGAAAGCTCTCGGAGCCGATCTACCCTCCCCAGCCACTGTTCAACCTTCCTCGTTCTGCTTCGTGCTGCCCTTCTCATGTTGCGCACGGGAGATGAGGTCGCGGATGCCCTTTTGGACGAATCTATTGGCGACGAAGGGAGTTATGCATACAGGGTATTTTCCTCTTCCGACGATTTTGGTTCGAGAGATGCGCAGCAGAGGGATCATGGATTAGTAAAGCCTGACCGTAATATCGAAGTTACTAAACAGTAACTTAAGCAGAAAACTAGAATGAGCCGGGGGCTATGATGTCGGTGAATTAAGGTTGCACACCAGTCTACAGGTTTGTAGACGGCGTTGTGTAGTCCGGCGGCTGGGTAGCGGAGCGCCGCCGGATTGACATCTCTCCTTCCCCCAAGCAAGAACTATGTTCCCTTTTTCCATGGGAAGTGAGGGTGCAGCCCGAACGGACACTTGCTTGTCTTTCGCCCGGCTACCACTCTGTAATACTCGGAGGAGTAAATAAAATGTTTTTTTATTGTAGAATTAAAAAAAACCTTTTTAAACACGTGGAGTGTTGAGTAGTTCACTGCGTGTGTGTAGACACACACTTCGTTCATGAGTATGTGGGCCATCGTGAGATTGCTCCTTGTGGTGGACATGCGTCCACCTCCAGTCGAGAGACTGTCGACTTCTGTCGAGTAGTTCCCTCGCTCGCTGCGCTTGCTTGGTCAAGAGCGTTTCTCCCACGACATTGACGCTCGTCGCGCGACGGACATTCGTCCTTGGCTCCTTACTACGGAGACGGAGATCCCCTCTCGGCTGCCGCCTTTTGGGTCACCTATACCGCTGAAATCAGCATGATTGAAGCGTCTATGTTTGGTTTATAGGTGTTGCGATTGAACTTACTTCTATTCAATTCTGTCTGACAGCTCTCAA
>KQ030806.1:0-23349 GCA_000956045.1 Hirsutella minnesotensis 3608
GATCGGCGAAGGAGCCTCAAGGTGAGTGCAATGGTGTGCATCGGCTTCCCTAACCTCATCGGGGGTCTGTTGATCCTTGCTCCCTCACGGGACGTGCAGCCAAGCTATCGAGCCAGACTGCCCGGGAATGGACGTCCAGGTTCTACCGAAAGGCGGGCATCAAGGTCTCCAAGGTCAGCCATGCGCCCAGAGTGGCCGCGACGCAGAACGCCGACATCGCCGGTGTGGATGAAGGACAGGCATGTCATCGCCCTAGCGGCGAGCTGCCCGCCGCCCCAGGCAAGCCCGGCCAGAACTGACAGGACCGTACAGATTCGCCGAGCCGGCCGCTGGAACAACGGCGACCAGATGACCGGCTGTTACCTGACTTCCCTGCCTTTCGAGTTCATGAGGGCCGTGGCCGATTTTGACCCTGAGTGGTCCGGTTCGTACTTCGTCCCCCGAGCCACCGTCAGGCCGCCAGTGGTGCTTCTCGTGCAGGTTTGGCCTCAACTTGACAAGTGGAAGGAGGCTCACAGTAGTCCTCTGTCGGACTTTGGGGTGGAGCAGAATATGGCTGCAGGTGCTTTCCTGGAGCTCATGGAGTGGCTTCGGGAGGTGCTCTTGCAGGACGCTGTCTTCCTTCAAGAATCTTACCCCGACCATCCACTCTTTCAAGATCCAGTCTTTTCTTGTCCCGAGTTTGCAGCGTTTGCCAGCGAAGTCCGGAGCACATGTACGAGAGCACATGAAGAGCACATGAAGACAGTCATTCCACCGCGATACAAAAGGCAATGCCGGTGGTGGCCGAAAAGCTTCGCACAGTTCTCACGCAACAGGTCGCAGCCGAACAGTTGGCTGAAAGAAGGCATGCGAACCTCCTGACGGTCGCTCGAGACCTGTGCGCAAAGCTGGAGGAGTTCGCGCAGACGACCTGCACTGTTACGTTCAGTCCCGGCCGAGGTACTGCAGCTCAACAGACGGAAGTGATGAGTGCACGTCAAGGGAGGCGCCGCGCTGCGGGCGACGCGATCACGTCCGCGATGGGTCCCCCGTCAGCGGCGAGGCCGCAAAATGACCTGGAGAAGCAGCGAGAGGAGCATGTACAGGTGGACAAGGAAAAGGCCCTGGACGAAGCAAGCGACATGGTGACTGGTCGAAGCCAGCCCCCGAGCTTCAGGCTCCCCCGTTCTATCGGCTCTGTGCAGGATCTGATGCATTTGTGGCGGCAGGGCTGGGGTGACATGCCGTCGGTGGATTCCTTGGAGCGCGATTGGGGAACTCGCTGGCGGCTCTCGGAGGAGAAGACCTACTTTTCTACGCGCAAGATTATCGTCAATGAGGTTCGCAGACGGGCCCAGCTGGACGGCTTGGCGGAGGGTGTCGTGGCGCGGCAAATGGACGAGGAATGGGGCTTCAGCTCGTTGGATAAGCTGTTCAAAGCAATCCGGAGGAGTAGAAGAAGTGAGCCAGTGACGCGGGCGCTTGCGGCCACTTAGGGTATCTAAAGTCGCGAGAAACACGCGAGGCATTAAAATATGAACACCTATCTAGTCAACGTTCAGGAACCTTGCCAGCGAGGATGGTCCAGGCGAACAGGAGGCTGCGTCGCTTCATCTAGCGGTAGCGCCACCGGAGAACAGTGCAGGTACCTCGCCAAAAGATGTCCTAATCGCAGTGCATGGAGCTTCAATTCCCGACGACGTGACGACCGGTGGATTAAGGGACTCGAACGCGACCCATGATTGATCGTGCGGTTCTGGATTATCCTTGGCAGTCATTTTCTTGACCACTGACCGCCCGTTTCGCCTTTCATGGCGGTTTGCAGTTGACATCAACCTGGCGGAGGTGATGGCAGCGCGGTAATCGGCGGTAATCTGCGGGGTAATCCGCCGACCGCCCACCAAAACCAGACCTGTGACATCCACTTGTTGTCATTCAGTCTTTACTTCTTCTTCCGGTTTACCTGCTTGTAAACGCATGCCATGAACGCTCCCTACGGTCGCTCTCACACCTCGTTACACTCGGCGCACCCTGCCGGTGGCTATTCATAGTTCTGACTCTCCCTGCGGGGCTCAGTAGCCGTCTCTATGGTATCTACATCTTGTAAACGCACGTGGGAAGGGCAGCTGGGGTTTCAAACATTCAGTATCCGAAGGAAAAAATCAATAAAGGACAATGTGCAGCTTCATGCTCCATTCAAGATCTAGAGCAGTTTAAAGAGCCGCTGGCAAGAAAAGCGACATTAATATCAATGATCTTCCAACAACCCTACGGGGAACACCAGCCTAATACTCCATACAGTCGTCACTGTCTACTGTAATATCGACACTCGCGACTCTGCTATCAGTAAACAATCTCCGCACCGCTCCGAATTGTGTGTGGCCGCAACAAGGTCGTTGACGCGGCTGCTCGTGCACCCAAACGAAAGCAGAAAGAATTCGGGCTCAGGGCATCTCCTGCCGCTCCAGGGCATCCAAGCTTGTGCAAACTGATTGTACACGAAGTGCTCCTCCCACGCTTCGCAGTGGCCACAAATCAGGCAGAGCCAGAAGACGATATCCATGCGAGAGAGGTCATGGGCAACAGCCGCCGCGGCTCTCTCCTTTTGCCGTTTCCTCTTTCTGCTCCGCCTCTTGGCCGCGTCGTTGACGGCGGGAGAGCAGATCAACTCACCCGACTCCAAGTCGGATTCATACAAACAGTCCTATACATGACAAGTGAATACTCCACGGACGACTGAGGTGGTCATTACAACACGTAAAGACCAAACGACGCAACAAGCGAGCGCCAACACGCAGAATACCATGCGTTGTAAGCAGAAGCTAGGAACAAGACAAGGTTGCCTACCTCCATCAAATGTCCGGGACGCGATCGCATCCCGCTGTTTTCACCTGCTGTGCAAGAGCTTCGACACCAGTCCGCTCGGTCTGTCATGATCCCCTGATCGTCGAAGCGACGCCGCTGCTCGGCGTGCTGCACCTCCTGGTTTTCGTATGCCCCCTGGGATTGTGCCCAATCAAAGGGATCTTCCATGATCCGTATTTCGCCAGCCAGCCGGTCAACCTTTTCTCTCTTTTTGAATCGGCAAGAAGCCTCACCCTTGGAGTGAGTGAGTGAGTGAGTCAACTTGACTCAGCGTTACAACATGGCCGAATAGGCCAATGTGCGTGGTCGGACGACCGCGTTCTTTGTCTGTTCCACAAAGTAAGTGAGGAACAACCCACCGTTGGGGTTCAGCGAATCAACACGCCGTGATCTCCTCAGGAGGTTAAGCACAACCGGATGTGAGAAGGAGACGCAGGCTCCTGCCCGAGTCGAGGTGCGCGACGCCACTGTCTTTATACCCTCCAAGGGGATGTGTAGTGACCGGGTTCTGCACCCGGTCAGTAATGGAGTCATGCAACCATTCGGAAGCTGACGTATCAACGCTGTCCCCTCCGTCCGTCGTGTCCCATCTTAGCACCCACTGCGCTCCTTCCCGTCGCTCTCGTGTTATCCACTACTTCCCTTCGCTTCGCTTCGGTCGTCTACCACTGGGCGCGCATCCTGATTGAGTCGGATGCTTGGGCCATGGGCCATGTGCCCCCTATAAACCAAACTTAAGAATTCGGGGGCACAGCTGACTCGGTACCCCCTCGTCAGGCACATCCCTCACCTCCGGCTCGGTACCTCTTCGTCTCACTTCCGTTCGCCTCGACGTCTGCCCTCCTGCCAGTCGGGTGGCCCACTTGTAGCGCTGTCATACACTTTCTATGTGAAAGTGACATTCCGTCCCTTTGACTCTCTTCGTTCGTCTTGTTCGCTCCGGCTCACTCACAACGTCCAGTCGGCTGTTCGCCTCTTGGACTCTGTCCAGTGTCGTGTTCCACTCCACCACTCGCTTTGCTCGTTCAAACTCCCTCCTGTCGTAACTCCCTCCGGTCAAACAAGGCTCCTTCCAGTCGCCACAACACTTCCGTAGTGTAGTTCATCTGCACTCCTTGTACGGTTTACCCCCTTGTAAACGCATGCGATGAACGCTCCCTACGGTCGCTCTTCACACCTCGCTTCGCTCGGCGCACCCTGCCGGTGGCGGAACATAACGTTACCATCCCTCCGGGGGTCAGTAGCTGTCACTTGAGTATCTACATCTTGTAAACGTCGGGTTACTATGCGACTGTGGATGACTACTAGTTAAACGGACACCGGAGAAAGATGAAGAGATGCCAATGCACTCAAAAGAGCGCTCCCGCAAAACTCGCAGAGAAAGATTTCCACTACGAGACTACTGAGGATTTGCCAAGGACGACAGTAAAGCAGAACCAGCACAATGCCACAGCCAAGAAACCAAGCCACAACGGCATGGATCATTTTTTCCGTACCTCACGTTCCACTAGCTCGATGCCATCCGAACATTCCCTCCTCCTGCGGGACCAAAACCAGCTCCGAAAAACCTCCGCACTAGCTACTGAATCAGCCCATCTACTCCTCGATGAGCGGAACACTCTACCGTGTCGATATCTTCACCTGTGGACCAGACCCAGAGTGAAGCATCCAGGAAAAAGTCACGCTGCTTGCGCCATCGGCGATAATCCCACCAGGGAATTAGCTGAGTCGAGTCTACAGCCGACAGCAAAGAAGGGTCAACACCGACGTAGCGAACAAGGAAATCCTCCGTTTCGAGTGCAGCGCCACACAGGCTCAAGCCATCAAAGACGCCTACCAACAGTACAGCGATCCAGAGCTGCGACTGCTCGTCTACAAGAGACCAGGCCCGACAAGCAAAGCCAGCCGGCGGCTTCAAGCGGAAGCAAAAGGTTTTCAAGGCATCAATGCATTCAAAACGAGCAATGACTGCCGCCCACAGGGCTCCCGCTCCCTTGCAGGATATCCGTAGTACATCGCCGGGACGATGAAGCGTCGAAGCATCCGCGCCAAGGCGAAAAAAATCGGCCGTAAGACGACAGGTCGGGCCAAATTCCCATTCGGACTCGGGAGAGACCGCCGTATCATCACTACCCTCCGAGACGGACCACAGTTCGTCAAGTTCCTCACACGACAAACAGTCCAACTGTTTGGGCAAGGGAGAGCAGAGCATGGACGACATCCTCAGCTGAACACACAACGGCCAACCCGTTGCCCAAAAAAAGCTTCAACACCCGAGGCCAAAACAGCCGCCTGCCTGCTCATGACGTTAGTCCCTTGACTGTCCGTCCCAATGCCAAGAAAAAGAAGGAACCAGAGCACAACCTGTTTCTTCCAACACGATCAATCCTTTTTACGTCCTAAAAAGGAAGCCTCAAGTCCGCTCAACAGCTCAAAGCTGAGCACTCTGTGCATAACAAAGACGCAAAGTCCGAACATCTACGTTCTCGGCATGAAAGGACCCTCCGACCCTCTTTATATCTTCCAGTAAGTATTCTGCCCGGGTTCTCAACCCGGTCAGGTATGGATCCATGCAACCTGTTCGGAAGCTGGATGCTGTGACGTGGCGCCCCTCCCTCCGGTGTGCCGCCTCCTAGTACCCACTTCTTCCCGTCCCGTCCATCCGTGCTAAAGACCCCACTCCTCCACTGCGTTCCGGATGACTAAAACTGGGCTGCAAAAACCTGATGAGCATCGGTTCTTGCCGTGGGCCTTGGGCCCAGTGCCCCCTATAAACCAAACTTAAGAAATGGCGGGGGCACCGACAGAGTGACCTCCCGTCACACTGCAACTTCGCCCTCCAGGCTCGTACCTCTCGAGCTCACTCGCGTTCGCTCTCACGGTTGCGACTCGTCCCTCGTCGTGGCCCAGGCTGTACTGTTTGTACGTACAACGTATGGCAGAGTGACTTCTCCAGTCAGTTCGCTCCACTTCACCTCTCTCGTCCAGCCGGCTCGCGCCTACTGAACTGTTCACACTCTCTACGTTCGTGTTACTCCGTCCCGTCGTATGTCGTTGCACTCCTCCACACTCCATTCTGTCGTGTCACTCCTTTCAGTCGTTCAACTCCCTCCCGTCAAACAACTCACTCCGTTCGTCTACCACTTCCGTTGTCATTCAGTCTCCCTTGTACACGTTTACCACCTTGTAAACGCTATGTGGCTATCGGTCACTTCGTTCCCTCTTACACACCGTCGCTACGCTCCGGCGCACCCTGCGGGTAGCTGAACATAACCTTACCATCCCTCCGGGGGAATCATTAGGAGCGGCTCCTTGTAAACGGTCAAGTGAGCTTGTGAACGCTTTGGACATCCTTCGCGGATCACTACATTCATTATCCCATATCTTTCGATGTTCCAGTCCCCCCATTGTCTGTGACGCGTTCAACTCGACATGCACCCATCAATATACTAAGAAAAGACATCCCCCATGACCTTGTTTCTCATACAGTCTTTGATGGACTCGACCCTTCGCAAGCAGCGTTCGCTGCAACTCCAACGGCATAGGGTCCAAAGGGATAGCAGGTCAAACCAGAGTGTCAACGCCGCCCACTGGTGTTTGCTCCACAGGCAACTTGTCGTTGTGATTGAGTCGAAAGCCAACTCACGAGCGTCGGCAAGCGGTAAGGGTTTAGAAAACAATTTTTGAAGGATGCAGTGCCATGCACTCTGGTCGCAATCTGATGCGTCATCTGCCGTTGCCAGTGCTGTGCAAAGATATTGGCGCAGCAAAATATCCTCGTCAGAATCGTCACCACACCCAAATTTCTGACGGAAGTGCAGCCAGTCCTCTTCACGGCTTATCTCCATGGCATGGCGTGTCTTCGTCCATACGTAGAACTCAACTTCCTGCCCCGTGTGTGCAATGAACGCTCTCTCGATCGTTTTCACTATACAGGCAACGTACCTGCCCAACTCTCTGGTCGAAAGCCCACAGAGCGACCGTATGTCGGAAAGCTGTTGCTCCGCTGCAAAATCCAGGATAAGCTTCAACTTCTTCATCCGCTGGCAGAGGAACTCCCATCCCTGGAAGGTCAAAATCGACCCCGCTGGTTCCCGATTGCCCGGCGCCTCATGCGTCGCATAATAAATGGGCACACTCCCATTCATTCTTCGTGCAGAGATCAAAGCCCGTCCCGGTATTCTGTGTGCGTGATTCTCCGAAACTTTGTCTCTAGACCAGTCACTCTACGGAGTTCTCCCAAAAAGTAGCTTCACTGATCATACCTACTTGTACCTGGCAGATGTCTCTTGACCGTAACCATGCTGCATTGTTGCTCCCTGATCAAATTAAGCCCTACTTGCGCGCAGGGACGTAGTGGGCGACGCTCCGTCTATGAATGCCTCTGAGGTTGGTGTGCCACTGCACGGGTGAAAAAGAAGAAGAAAGGAACGACCCTCTTGGGTTGTGGGAGAGGGGGAAGGGGGGCCTCCCCCCTTCTTATAGTCTCACGACCAAGGTGTCTCCACCTCCCGCTTGAATGCTCAAGTATGTGTGCGTCCCCACTCGTGTCCGGGTTTGTCCCGTCACCCTTCCAATCTATTGTGTACGTAAGCCTTACTTCTTAAGGCAAACAACACTCCTTGACCGGCTTTGTCCATCCCGTCCAATGAGCCGTTAGAACCACCTCTGCTCCTCCCCTGTCGCTCCCGGTCTAGAACCTTTCCCCTCCATTTCATTGCGGGTGACTAAAAACTGGGCGTTGCATCCTGGGTAAAGCCCGGATGTCAAGTTGGGCCTTGGGCCCAGTGCCCCCTATAAACCAAACTTAAGAAAACGGGGGCACAGCTGACTCGGTACCCCCTCGTCAGGCACAATCCTCACCTCCGGCTCGGTACCTCTTCGTCTCACTCGCGCTCGCCTCGACGTCTGCCCTCCTGCCAGTCGGGTGGCCCACTTGTAGCGCTGCCATACAATCTGTCTGGCAAAGTGACTTCTCGAGTCAGTCGGTCCCCTCTTACTCGCCCATCCGACTCGCGTCTCCTGGACTCCTTCCACTCACTTCGCTCGTGTTGACTTCGTCACTCCATCCTGTCGTAACTCCCTCCGGTCGAACAACTCGTTTCACTCGTCCGCTCCGTCCCGTCGCCACACATCTTCGTTTTAACTCAGTCTGTATTCCTCGTACCATTTTACTTCCTAGTAAACGCCTCTGTGGCTATCGGTCACTTCGTTGTGTACTGTTCGTCCCACCTCACATTGATTCCCTCGGTCGTCTGCACTCCCTTGGTCAAACACCCTTTGACTCCTATGGCTATCGGTCACTTCGTTCCCTCTTACACGGCTCGTTGCACTCGCCGCACCCTGCCGGTGGCCGGACATAACCTGACTATCCCTGCGGGGCTCAGTAGCTGTCTCTAGGAGGGGTTTCAACTTGTAAACGCTTTGAGGCCATCTTGTAAACGCGTATGTGGCTTAATCCTTCTATTACCGCCCGCGGTCCATGTCACTCGATGCATCGTCTGGTTGGTGCCGCAGACTGGCGTGGAGGCTACAACACTTCGTTGCACAAACTTTTACCCTAAAAAGTACCAGGCTATCCCCAGGGAATTGCGGATGGCGCAAGTTCAGGTCATGCCTGGGACAGACGCTTTCTTTTGCCTCTCGTCCTCGGCCATTTGCTTAAAAAGGTCACCGGTTTCTTTTACTAGCTCGTCGATGAGCTTCATATTACCAAACGTCACCTTGTCCTCTCCGGGATACAAGACTCTCGACCAGGCCTTGACATCGCACGCAAGAGAATTGTGACAACATCGCAAGTTCCACGCCCTGCTTCGCTGCGAGTCAAATCTCGAAGTCCCAGGGACAGGGAGTAAAGCCGAAAGCGACGTCGGACCGTCTTCCGAGCCGATCCGCAATACAATCTCATAGAGTCCAGCTCCCGTCAGGGCCCCGCAAAAGTGAAAGTTTCGGCCTCCGATCAGGCCCTTCTCCAGTTCCTGAAGCATCTCCGACGGCATGACGGGCTCCGACGCCTCCCATCGTAGGAAAAACCAACGCCGGCACCATCGCCGGCTCGACTCAATGGGAATACACTCAGGGTGCGTACAACACATGTCGGCACTCGCCCGGTTGCCATTCCTCCAACCCGAGGCTGGTAACAGATGAGTCGCAGACATCTCTGCTCGACTGTTGCAGAGACAACAGAACTCCGTTACTGTCCTCCTCGTACTTCGCTAAAGGCTGCGCCGCGCTGCAGTTGTAGTCGAGAAACTCCGCTCCCTCTTGCACGAACCTAATCGTGTAGAAAACGAACGGCCTCCAGGGGAAAGGCAACGGCGACTCTTGTCGCAATGATCCTCTAACAGAAGTTCCCACTTATCGCCTCAAGCAAGGCATGTGTTGGGCGCTTCGGCCAACGTGTGATGGACTCCACGTTCCACATATAAAATGACCAATTTCGTCAACGACTAGGCTTGTCCACCATCTCCGGTGGAAACGAAAAACAGAATACAAGTCTGAGTTGGCCTCCGCCCGTCGAGATCCCCTCTTTATGCCCCCCTCGGGGATGTGTGCTTCCCCACCTGTGTCCGGGCTGCCAGCCCGTCCACTCTGCTGTGTGTATGTAAGCCTTCCCTCGGCAAGGCAAACTACACTGCATGACCCGCCATCTTCCGTCCCCTCGATTGGCTGCTAGAACCCGCTTTGTTCCAATCCCGTCACTCTCACGCTATGAACCGCAGTGTAACTACTTCGTATGTACAACACTGCCTAGTACGATGTGCACTTCAGCCAGATGCTCGGCTGGGCCAAGTGCCCCCTATAAACCAAACTTAAGAAATCGGGGGCACATCCAACTCGGTACCTCCGGCACCTCAGACAATCCGCCCTCCAGGCGGGTACCGGTCGAGCTCAGTTCCTTCGCTCTTACGGCTGCCTCCATCCTGTCGGCGTGGCCCAAGGTGTACACTTTACGTGTAAAGTGTATGGCAGCGTGACTTTCCAGTCAGTCGGTCCCTCTTAATTCGCCCATCCGACTCACCGTCTTCTGGGCTTTCATCCACTCTCTGCGTTCGTGAGCGTCACTCCGTTCCTTCATGTCGTTGCACTCCTCCACACTCCATCCTGTCGTGTCACTCCCTCCAGTCGTGTTACTCCCTCCGGTCAAATCTTTACTGTGTTTACATGTAATTCACTTGTAAACGGGTTGGATGAACGCTCCCTACGGTCGCTCTCACACCGTCGCTACGCTCCGGCGCACCCTGCCGGTGGCTGAACAATGCTGCATCTTCAACAGCTGGATGAGATTGAAGGTGGTTTCCAGGGTGTCGCACTTCCCCCGAGTAGCGCCGACGTAGACGATATGCTTGTTTCCCACTGTGATGCGGATATCTCCTTTCCGCGTCGTGGTCAAGACGCAGTCGCCCAGGGCTCTCGAATGTTCCTCGACATCAATCCGGCAACTGGCTTTGCGGAGATGGGCCACATTGCCGCCGCCAGTTATACTCTCAACTATCTGCAGACCATGGCTCTTCAACTTGTTTGTGGGTTTTGAGTTAAGTACGCTACAGATCCGGATTCAGCCGGTCAACATCAATACACGCTACTGCTTCCTGGAATTGTCTAAAACTGTGGTGTAATCCTTCAATAGCACGTTGTCTTCAAACTGCTTCGCAAGATGCTCCACCGTGGCGGAACCCGGGTCTGACAAGGCCAGGTTCAGATCCACCATGAAAGTAGCGCGAATTTCTCCCGGGAAGTGGTCGGGGTTTCTCTCAAGATCATGCAAGATGCGGCGTGCGGTGCGGCTTGGTACATCGCTCTTCTGCATGATCAAAGACAGGAGGCCCTTAGCGATGGCACCAGCAACACGCCATGACCGACCAAGACTTTCATAAGCGTAAACGCACAGTAAAATATCAGAGTACCAATTTTCCTCTTTGGGGCCGTTGAGGATGGCATTAATGACATAGATCAAGGCCGTGTGCCAGAGGATGGTGCATGCAGAGGACCCATAGTTGAGCCGGTAGTTGGTGATAAGGTACTTCATTTGCGCGACGGATGAAGCGCATACGGCATCGGGAGTAATAGCCATGCTAGCAAATGTGCGCAAGTGACGCGCTCCCGCCGACATCCCTTGGATGTGAGGGCGAAAAATATCGAGAATGGCTGCATGAAACCACAGGCTGTAGGCGTTAGTGAGGCAGTGGACAACAGGCTTGGCCAGAATGGCTAGCCGGGCTCTAAAGATGTTCTCACTGTAGAATTTGCACGTGATGTGGGTTATGATGGTTCTCAGAAAGCCTCGAGGGCATGCTGTTGCTCCAAGCGAGAAGCTCCCGAAACTTGAATTCTGCAAATGAAAGAGACCCGCTGGATCCCCAAGGCAGCTGACCGTCGCCAGAGTAGACCTCGCTGACTTCGGACAATATGCTCCAGAAGCGACAGACGTAGGGAAAGGTATGTCCCATGTATCCCGACGATATGGGTTGGTGCCCTTGATTGGCAGAGTGTGAATCGACGTCAGGACCGTGTGGGGTGTTGGGCTCCGGGATCGCCATGCTCGGCGGCTGGCCAATAGTACTTAGGCCTGGCTGACGGTAAAATAGAGACATAAGCCTTGTGTGTTTCATGAGAGTTAGCCAAGGGCTTTGTTTGCTGAAGATTCGGTGTCGGGTGACTCAACGTTATCCAGTTGTAAACGCCCCAGGCGGTATGCATTCGCGCTCTCACGGCCTCGGCCGTCTCTCGAGAGGAGTCACTCGGTTCCTCCATGGGGTCCTCGTCTTGGGTGCCGAACAAGCCCATACGCTTCCCCATGTTGGACGCCTCAGACACATAGGCCACAATGGCATGGTCTCTGCCCTGGCCGAGGTAGCCAAGGCATAGGAACTCAGCGGCCGCAATGTTCGTGAGTGAGTCACGTTCATTCCTGCGCTCGATGGCCCACAGCCTCTCTGCTTCTGCGCAGAATCTAATCGCCAGGCCGTCCGTGTCAGGGTCGATGAAACTATACATTTGCTATAATGCTGGTCAGACACCGGGCTGCGCGACGGGAGGGGGGACCCATGAGCGCAGCCGTCAGACTTACACATGCCCAATACAGCAACGCGTTGACCAGAAGCGAAGAGCAGTACCCGGCCCTGTAAGAAACCAGATGAGAAACGAACAACTCGGGGTCAAAGTGGCCCAAGAGAGGGTGATCAGTCTCCAGGAGTCCCACGATATAAATGCACCCTAAGTTCCTCGATTTGAACTATTTCTTCTGAAAAAGTACCCTAGGGTTATTCCTTCGTTCAATCCCAACCAGAACCGTACATTGAATCATCACAGGATGAATAGACTTTATCTCTCGGTAATTTGGGCCGCCCTCCTGCTCTGCGGGCTGGGCCAAGGCCTCATCTTGCCCCGGGACTCTCACCAGTCCCTCTCGAGTGGCGGAGACTTGGCCTGGCGTGAGCTCGCGTTACCCGGGGCGAGCACGCACCCTCGAGACCTGTCGAGGCGAGACCCGGACCCCCCAGCCGGCGAGCAGCCCGATCCCAAGTTCGCCGAGCAAGCAGGGCTCCCTCGTCTCTGTAGGCGCACTGGCTGGTCGCTCCCAGGCAGTTTGTGCACACAGGGCGCTGGCCATCGCACTGTGGGCTCCTGTTAGACCAACAACGGTGACGGATGCCATGCCGCGTTTGGCGATGGGCGGCAGCAGCAGCAGTTCAGGAGCTGGGACGATTGCCAAGAGACATACTCGGACTTTCTTTGTTCGGCAGGTGTTGCAAGCGACGGAAACACCAATACGGGGCCTCTTGATGTCGGGAGTCTCTAGCAGGCCCCAGGCCCCCGGGCCGCTTTCAGGCTGAGGAGGCGCGGAGCGAAGAGATACGTAACGCCGTTCCATGTATGTGCGTCTTGCGATAGGCCGCGAACGAAGAGGCGAATGAAGGAGAGGCATGCAACTTTCGCAGCGATGAGGACTACCTCAATGTAGTAGGTAAGGGAACCCCGCAAGGGAAATGAATCCTTGGGCGGCGACAGCTTCCGTGTGTCGGCAGCTCCCAGCCTATCCAGCACATCCAGTATCCAGCACATTCAGCAGGGCGTGGCCCGTCATTGGAGGAAAGGGTCCCTTTTTTCTCCATCTGATATGAGCGTGGTCGGAGTCGACTCCGATGAATGTCATTGGCCGCCTGCGTCGCTCGGAGTACCGTCCGTGTTTTCTAGCTGTAATTAGGGAAAGGAAATGTCCGGTGGCTAGTGACTACGTGCCGCGATGACGTCGGCCCCTCATCATCCCAAGTCCGGCCTCCGTAAAGAGGTTCAGTATATCCGGCATCCCGTCTATCCGATGACGAGCATTGCTTTTAGCGGTCTGTCATTCAAATCCTCACCACACCACACCACACGCATTCGCATATGGTGATAATGATGTATTACGCCCGGGGGGAGGACGAGGCGTAGAGAGCTGAGTCCCTGTGCGGTACGCCTTCGCGCAGCCGGAAATTGTACTTTAAAACTGCAGTATCCAGTCATACCTTCCTGCTCAAACTCACCTTTGCTGTAACCCGCCAACTTTCAAGGAACTTCTTATTACTTGAGTGTCATCCATATCGCCAGCTTCTTAGCATGAACCGGACAGAAGGCCGCCGCTTGCTCCGTCGTGCAAGGACCTGCTTTACTTTGTTTCGATGATCGGCGAGCGAACCGCTCGAATAGATCAAGATGTCATCTATGTAGGCGGAACAGAACTCATCAAGGAAGTCTCGCAGCGTGTGGTTGATGTAACGCTGGAACGTTGCGGGCGCGCCTGTCAATCCGAACGGTATGACAAGCCACTCGTACAATCCGTAACGTGTCCGGAATGCCGTTTTCCACTCATCTCCGTCCTGGACGCGAATCTTGTGAAATGCTGATCCAGCTTGGTGAGCCACTTGGCCTTGGACAGTGACCACAGAGTCTCTTCGATCAACGGCAAAGGGTATCTATCGATCCTTGGTGATTGCATTCAGACCACGATAGTCTACGCAGAACCGCAGCCCGCCTCCAGGCTTCCGTACGAACAATACCGGTGCCGATGCTGGGGAGCTGCTCGCTCGAATGAAACCCTTGTCGAGTAGCTCTGTGAGGGTTTTCCGCAAAACGATGAGCTCCTCTCGTGACATACCGTACAGTGGTCCCCATGGCGGCTCCTTCTCCTTGCCGTAAGGACCTTTCTCTCCAATTGGATCTTGTGGTCACACCCTAGTCGGTGCGGAGGAAGCCGATCCGCTTGTTCTCAATTGAAGACGGGTAAGTATTCATGGTAGTGGCGCGGCAGTTTCTCTCGGATTTGACTTCTTCGAGGCCAACGCTTTCTCGATGTCTACCAGGCTGGCCGAGAAGATCTGCACATTATTGCTTTGGAGCTTGAGCTTCCTAGCTCGTCGCACGAACCCCGCAAACCCAAAGGCCGCTTGCCCTCGCACATTGCATCTCTGGCTTTCCCGTGGGTCTCTTCCTTTCACCCAGAAGTCGTGGGTCCCAATGTGCAAAAGACCTTGGGCCGACTTAATCGTCACATCCTCCGACTTGGGCATCGGCCGCATCAGTCCAGAGTTCCATTGGGTCGTCTAACATGATTGCGTCAAAGAACGCTGAGATTGACAGCTCGATTTTGAAACGAGAAGAGGAGAAGCGACATGAACAGTTGGAAATAAACATGGGGTACGAATAGGGAGCAGCCTGCTGCTACCTTACCCGGGCAGGAGCACTGTGTGCTACCGCAAACGCACGGAAAAAGAGCTCAGAAACATGACATGGGAGGACTGGAAACCGAGACGCCCTCTCGGGCAGGGCCGCTCTCCGGCAGGGCCGCTCTCCATTTGCCTGCCTGAGTTGTTTCCCGAGGGTGTGACGCTGGCGGTTTGTGGGGAGTGTGCGCGGCACTTGGCGCGCAGCCGCCTATCCCCGGCGGCTCAGCTCCACAGCCGGCTCGGTTGCGAGCACATGTTCCCTGAGGAGCTTAAAGGCTTGTCGCCGATCGAGGAGAAGCTGATTGCCCTGAACTCATGCTATGGGCTCTTTACACGCCATGCCGTCTCGACTGGGCAGAGACAGGCTGCAAGGTACCCGAAGCATATCAAGGGCCACGTGACGGTGTTTCCAAACAATGTGCAGGAGCTGGGTGACGAAGGTGTTGCCGCATCCGCTCTTACAAGTCATGGACGAGATTCATGTTTCCTGGCAGGGCCCGGAAAAGCTACACCGAGGGATCTCTCGGCGCTTCTGTATGTACGACGACGTGTCGTCGAGAGGGCGCTCTTTCGCTGAAGAGGCACAACCCCCATTATTCCGACGTTAGGATCGACGAAGCCGAGATGGACAGCTGGGGAGCACCAGTCGATGGGGTCCCGGCAGCAGTGTATGATCTTATGGAGCGGTACGAGCCGTCTGCGTGGGAGAAGACACGAACAGTGCACGTCGTGCTAGCTACAGAACGGGGCATGGACGATGAGGGGGCGGTGGGCAATCGAGGACATCCTGACGTCGCTCGACGGTGGGCTGGATTCCGAGGAAGGCGACAGCGGAGGGGCTGGCGCAGTCGACATTGAGCCTGACAGTGGCGGCGGAGCCGATCCTGTCGGGGAGGTGATCAACGAGGTGACGTCGTCAGGGATGTTTGCGTGCGCTGCTGGACAGTGTGCCGGACGTGGCAGATGCCGAAAAACCACGATTTGCCTGTCAGGCTGTTGGAGGCGTTGCCGGGGTCGATGGCGCAGGGCCCACAGTGACGGTGCAAACATCGCGCGAAGGATCCCCGGGGCTAGGGGAGGGTCGCGAAGCGTTTATTCGCGTTTCGCGGGGGGATGACTTTGCTGACTCCTCAGAAGCGGCATTTTTCGCCAAAACGTTCCCAACTCTCCTTCCCTTCGGCGTCGGGGGCCCAAAGTTGGCGGAAGAGGCCATGCTCGAGGCAGCGGAGGCTCGGGGTACTGCCGCAGCTTCGCGTGGCGGGGCGCCCGAGGTGGAAGCAGCCCTTGTGGCTTCGAGGAATCTCCATCTCCGGGCGTGGGCCGATATCGTACTTCGGCGACATGGCGGTCGATTCGCGGCGCACATCTTCGCGACGCACCACATCTTCGCGACGCACCACGTCTTCGCGTTTCTAGTATTCAACATGGACGTGCGGTCGTGAAATCGCCGAGTGAGCATGCTAAGCGTGAGGAGGAAAAATTTCCGCAACATCGAACGGATAGTGCGATCAATGACGACAGAGAGGCTCGCGGCGGCAAGCTTGGAGTTGGAGGACACCGGAAAGACCAGCGACAACGATGTCAAGGAGCTTCTCAGGAGTCTGTCGCTGTATGGGCATCGAGAACCGATGTCGAGGGAAGGCCGTCTGACAATGCGGCGAAAGATTCAGTCGAACATCGTCGGTCAAGGCGTGCCCGCCATCTGGTTCATGTTGAAAGCCGATTTTGTCATCGGCGGCAAATGGACGTCACGCTTTCTCAAGCGACACGGCTACTTCGAGAAGCTCCAGAAAAAGCTTCATTCGGAGCGGCAGGTATCGGAGGACGTCAGCAGAGTCACTCATTATTTTCAAGACCTTGAAATAGTCGTCCATCAAGATGGAATTCGCAAGCTCCCACCTCCTAATGGTGGTGCTCACCACTGAAATACTTGGGGGGCCTCAAATTGGCCATAAACCCCTCCTAAGCTTCACATAAGGATATAGAGTTTCACGAGTACCCGTGGGAATTATGTAAGTATTGACCGACACCACCAAAAGACACGGCCTCGAAGGCGTGACAAAATCGGATCAATTGCGTCGATATGGTCATTCTTTGACTATCCCATTTAAGGCTACATCGATGATCGCGTATTGTCAAGTGTTCTTCTTTCTTTCGCTAATTAGAACGGCGAAAAGGTACCCGTGCCACGCCCCACTTTATTTGGGTCTCGAAAACGAGCACCATCTAAAGATGGTGCTGGACACCACAATAGCCAGGACACCACAGTAGCCAGATTTTTGACCCTTCCGGCTAGAAACGCTTCAACCACCGCGTCCCACGCTCAGAATCACAGATCTCCGCTCGCGAAAGTCTCTCAGAGGCCCTCCACTGTCGTGCCTTTTTTGCTGCGTCCTCAAAGCATCTCCTGCGCATGCTACGGGCCTTCACCTCCGCCGCCTCGATGACCTTCCTAGCCCTACTGACTTCTTCTTCATCCCTTTTCCGCACCATTTCCCTCCCTTGGGCGACCGTCAATACGCCTCCCGATTGGAGCTGCGCATTCTTCAAGCTTCTTCGTTGTTGTCGGACACGTTCTGCCATTTTTGTCCTTCCTAAGTCTCTTTTTGTCTGCACCAATTCCGTAGCCAAGGATAGGGATCCCCGAATGAAGCGGCCCAAATCGCGTCTCAACTCGGAAGTCAAGCCGCCATCTTCTCTCAGTGTAGTCTCCAGTCGATCTGCCACCTTATTCATTTGTCTCAGAGTCAAAGGTGTGTCGAAAGGCGATGAAGTCGGGCCAGAATGGAGGGTAGGACTCGGGGTCCTGTGCATTTGACGGGCTCGCAACACTTCTAGCACGATTTGTGGATTGATGGGCCATATTCCCGTTTTTCGGAAGGCAGACTGAATGGTAGTCGGCTTGAAGGCTTGCAGTCGAACCTGCTGAATGCAGGAGAGGAACTCAATCTTGGTGATGCTGACAAGGCCATCTCGGATCATTACGTCGAGTGCCTTTGCGTGATAGTGCTTCAACGGCTGGAACACCACCACATCAAGGGGCTGCAGTACATGCGTGAGGTTCGGAGGCATACCAAAGGGAATGATGTCATGCTCGTCGCAATACTGGATAAATTGCCTCGTGTGGTGGGATCCGTGGCCATCAAGGATCAACAGCTGTTTCGAGCTTTTGGACGTCTTGGCCGAATGTTTCTCGAAGTGCTGAAGCCATTCCAAGCTGATCTCATCATTTGAGTAACCGCTCGGCGCTGGCCGAATGGCGGTATCGGGGTCAAGTCCTGTGACGTGATACCACGAAGACATATGCATCTGACCAGAGAGGATGAGGAAGGGTGGAATGCATGCTCCGCTAGCCGAAATCGCCTCGATATCCGTGGCCGATTCTCTGTTCTCCGGAATCCCAAAGTAATGAGCCCGCTTTCTCTTGGTCACAATCAGCTGGTCTTTGCCGACCCCAATACAAAAGCCTGTCTCGTCCATGTTCCAGATGTCGTCGGGCGGTATTCCATGCTCTTGAACGACCTTTGCAAGGTTTTGGAAATAGTGAGCGACTCGGGTTACGTCCTCGGACGCCTGTCGTTCCGCATGAAGCTTTTTCTGGAGCTTCTTGAAGTAGCCGTGCCGTTTGAGGAAACGGGATGTCCATTTGCTGCCGATGACAAAATCGGCCTGACCGGACCGCTCACGCAAGATGTTGTTTGCCGCGTCTGTGACGAACTCTGGGCGCACCGCAAGGCTCATATGATCAAGACGATCGACGTAAAGGCACAATGCAGCCTCTTCTGGGTACGTCAACTTCATATTGGAGGCTAGCCGGCCTTCGTTGCACCGTGTGCCTATCTGCCTATCCGCCTTTCTCAAACTTCTCACTAGCTTGGAAGACGATAGGGCGCGGTCACTCTGATTATCATCATCATCCTGCACGGTTCAACATGTTGGCAGTGTACAGTATTTCGGATGAAGAGATAGCGGGCTGACGAAATAGACAGTTGGATAGCGTCGCGAGGGCATCTTACCATGAATCTTAATGGGTGATGCGGTTCATGTTGTACGGTAACTCGTCATGCTGACTGAGTGGCCCTAAGCCAAGTTCCGGTGCGCTCGTCATGGTTACATCATAAGGTTAAGGTGTGGCAGCGGCTTCGCAACATTCGCTAATAGGCCGTGCAAGAAACTGGATTGGCTGTCGGCCAAGTACACAGTCCTGGAGACTGTCGGATCGCACGCGTGTAGACTGGACACGCCTCCGGGAATACAATGTGTTCCATGTAGCGCTTCTACGGTTGGCGGCGAATGATCCGCTACCGTCTCAGATTTCGGATGATTACCGTCCACCAGCCATTTTAACGGACAATGGCGAGTTGTGGGAAGTAGAAAAAATTCTTCTCGAGAAGAAGGTTGGGAGACAGTGGAAAGTCTTGGTAAAAATGGATAGGGCCGACGTGGGAACCAGTCAAGTATTGCGGACACAATTGCGCTGGCTAAGTATGAAGTTGTTCATGGGAAAGTTGTGGAGGAGAAGGAAGGCATTTCTAAGGCCCATGCAACGCAGTCCCGATGCAGCTCTAAACGCAGAAACTTGCCCGCTGACGCCTTGCCCGTGACCTGGCAGCTGGCACGATCGATGTATTCGCACCTTTGCGGGACCAGCAATGATGCCGTTCAGGAAGAAGTGCAGCAATAACATATGCCAATCTCCACTGCCCATACGACGACTATGCTAGTCACGACAAAATCCAAAGATGCTAGCCTGGCGGTTTCTCAGCCCTCTGCGAATCGTTTGAACAGAAATCAACCTTACGTCTGGGCTCCAATACAGCAACATCGCGCAGCAGCTCTCTACGAGGTCTAGACTCCAACGCTAACCAACATTTAAGGCCAGCCCCTGCCGACAGCGTCTTAGCAGGTGGCACAACCAACGATGGCAACCAGACTGCCAGGCTGCCAGGCTCCCGCTGCCCCACCTCATCGAGATCAACAACAAACAGCAAAGGAAAACAACGGCGTCTTTGTGTGACTGGAGACCGATGCTGCAGCTCAGCATCACGGAACGGCATGCAACCCGGCCCGCGTCGCCGCCAAAGCAGGCATCGATCTGCAGCGCATCCTCAGCCCTCATACGACTCGAGAGGCGTAATCAGAAGAGGATAGGCGCCCCGCGCCCAGCGCAGCAGAAATAGAAGTCGCCATTCGGACTGTCTGCTCGGTTTTACCAGTCTTAGCCACGCCCGGCAACGCCACTCGCGGATGATGCGGAGGAGACAGTCTCATCGTCGCCTTCATGCATCTTTGTGGCCACGACGACGCAGTTCTAGCGAAGGCTCCCACGCGCATGAAGCCGGCTCGAATCGGCCGTCAGATCCAGGCCAGGGCTCGCCTGCCCGCGGCTAGGGCACTCGAAACTCGTCTCGACGCTACTGCACGAATGCGCCAGTCGATTGGCTCAAAGGCATGATTTCAAAAGGGCTCCCCAGCTTTTCCCAGCAATTTGCCAGGGGGCAACTGGAGACTGCCCGCCGGATGAGTCACTCGCTGGCGCGTGTTGTGCAGGGGCGGATGCCGTAGTGCTGCTGTACTGTACGTCAGGCATGTGCATATGCATGCGCCTCGGGTGTCCAATGCCGCGCCAAACAGGTCGACCTCGGAAGGTCATTTGCACCGTTAGTTAGTCCGTCCCTAGGCGCGTAGTACCCGTGCCACGCCCCACTTTCTGCTGACACTAGGCCTAAATAGGATAAAGGTTTATGTCGGTAAATTACCGGTATTTTGGGCTTTCTTACGTCAGAGTTTATGACGTCAAATACCTATCCCTACTGCTGACGCCTTGGAGGAAGCGCGAATGGATTCTAAAATAGTTAGGTCCGTTAGACTACCGTATGCTTACTCGAGTACAGTCCTCAATCCAGTCAACGTCAACGCTGCCAACGCGAACGCTATGGCCGACCAACAGAGCAAGAAGTTTGTAGCCATTGCGCCGGGGCCCGAAAGGAAAAGTTCCGGTGACGCAACCTTATTGCTTGCCCCATCGCTTTTGACTCCCAAGCGATCAGTCACGCGAGTTGCCTGCGACTCTTGCAGGCGAAAAAGGGCAAAAGTGAGTGAGAGATCTTCGGCTTCAAGAAGTTTTCACTTTGAACACTAACGTACATTTTCAGTGCGACGGTCTACGGCCCAGATGTGGAAAGTGCACCCGGAAAAACGAGGAATGTGTGTTTGCAGTTCGTGAAGGCGAAACGTCACTCCAAGCACAAGAGCGTAAGTACCGGGATCTGGAGAATGAAGTCCGGAGATATCAAGAACTCATCAAAGTACTTCGCACGCGGCCTGAAGACGAAGCTTATAGTTTCCTTCGTCGATTGAGAGCGACGGATGAGCTTGCGGCGATCATCCCAATAACCAGCGATGCCGGGGCGTCTCCTATAGATTCAACTTCCCCCGCATTTACAGACAGCCCGGCCACAGAGACTACTCAGCAATATCGAGAGGGTAGGCTGATACTAGTGCCATCCAAGCCCTGGACTGCTGTTGGAAACGATAGCCTAGTATCAGAACTTATAACCGAATACTTCAATTTTGATAATTGTTATCTCATGCCATTAGGCGACCAGGACGTGTTCGTGGAGGAGATGAGAAACGGCGACAAATCTACCGCGCAGTGGTGCTCTCCGCTTCTCGTGAATGCCATCTGCGCTCAACGAGCTGTAAGATGTATTCATCTTATTTATTGATAAAGTGCTGAGCTTAATATTGTACCTCACCATCTTTTAGCAAGCAACACAGTCCCCTGTCTTGAGAGGACAGAACCTCTCTGGGAAATTCCTTGACGAGACCAAGCTGCTGCTCGAACGCGAACAAGGACGTGCATCCATTCCCACGGCACAAGCCCTGATGCTTATGTATCACACGATAGCGTGTGCAGGCAGGGACAGAGCCGGGCTCATTTATCGCCAATTTGCCCTCGAGATTCTGAATCGTTTAGATCTCGATGCAAGGTATGCATCGCTTATTCAGGAAGATTGCGGCAACTCGAACAAGAAACATATCCTTGCCCAGGCGACTTGGGGAATTTTTGTTTTTGAGAGGTGAGAAGAACCATAACTTTAGTTTGGTCGCAGCAATGGCTAATTATGGATAATAAAACCGAAGTCGAATTGCCTTCCTTTATTTCCAGCCCTCCCAAATGCCCCCTCCTAAGATTCCCAAACCATCTAGTGAGGAGCTTATCGCGTTTCGTGGCTCTGCTGGCAACGTCGATGTCTTTGGGCGTTTAATTGGGGAGTCTGGCTGCCCGGTCCCCTTGGTTCCAGGCATCCACAATGCGGCATGCTCATTAGCAGAGCTTTTCTTCGAAATCATGTCATACAATATTCACACGTGCACAAAACATGGAAGCACCGACGACATCCGATCTCGCAAGAACCTGTACTCTCGATTCAAGCAATTGACAGCAGCATGGCCAAAAAGATTCTGCATTGAGAACAACACGACACCGAGTACCTGCTCTCTCAGGTGCAATTTTTTTTTCATCTTCCATCTTGATCTTAAGTCTTGTATTGATTCTTACCATGCGACTTTAGGATGCACGAGAACGAGGTCGGATTGGGCATCATTCAGACATTGAGACATAGTACACTTTTCGAGACTCCGGCAAGTCAACCCGGCACCATTGTTAGGGATTTATGCCTACATCATTCCATCTCCGATGCAGAAGCGGTACAAGTATATCTCAGCAGATGGACCTTTGACTCTATTCTTTGGCGCCATATTTACCATTCCATGCAGCCACTTGTCCTCATGTTTGAGGACCCCATTGCTTATGAAACATTCACTCGTCACTGCATGACGATGCGCTGCGGCAGTCGCACTTATCCCATTTGTGGGTGTTTGCTACAGGCGACACAAGCTTTTGCATGGGCTGTCGAGCAGCCCATACCGGAGAGTGCTTATTCCTGTTTTGAAGGCTGGTCAAAGGAGCAGATGCTCGAAACAGAGATGCCCCTTGGTTTTGCGTTGCCAAAACAAGTTGACGCAAGCGGTAAGCTGGCCAGCATATGGAACCGGTCTATTGAAGATGTGAATGAGCTAAGCACTTTGGTCAAGAAATGGGCACTACAATGAATCTGTAAAAGGCTGGCCCGGAGTTTGTTCAACAAGCAGGTGCCTATATATGCTGTCTATGCCTTGAGGAACGAAAGGTTCTTTCTTCCGCGTCTTTCCCCCGCGAAATGCCTGAGGAACGGAAGGTTCCGAAGGTTCTTCCTTCCGCGCCCTCCTTCCCTCCCCCCGGCGACGCACGGTTCGCTCCCTGAGCCCGACTTTGCAAGCCCCCTCAACACGGCCACAGAAAGCCACACTTCTTGTCTCGATGTCGGTGTCTCCCTCCCCCGATTGCTTTTTTTTACCGTCCTTCCAGTCCCCCGCTGCCCCTCACCCCTCCTGCTTCTTATGATCTCCGTACCACCCCCAAGACGGACCATATAGGGAACATAGGCAATTGGGGAATTCCGGAAAGTAGCCACCCCGATGTGAATTCAATTTTTCTGCTGCTCGTACGTGCCTGCCTGTGCCTGCCTGCCGGGCCAGCGAGGAGGCCGCCGTGACTGTAGTGGACCCCCGCCTTCTCGACGACGGCCGCCTCGGTGCGATGGTGGCTTATGTGGCCTGCGTAAAACTGCGTAAAAATCATCTCTCCGCTGCCCTCGCCTGGGCATTCATGGTACCAGCAGATCTTTCCACGACTACCTCGATGTCGTACATCAAGCCTGCCTAGAAGGTTTATTCATGCGGTGGCGATATT
>KQ030807.1:6165-17069 GCA_000956045.1 Hirsutella minnesotensis 3608
CCGTGCTCTGTCGGGTGAGTCATGCAGGATATCACTTCGTCTGCCAGTTCTGCCGATGCCAGCACCAAGTCGATGGTGCTCTCCTCGTCCGCCCTTTGCCACGTCTTCGTCCCTCTCGGGAGGAGGCTGCTGAGACCAAACTCGTTCATCAGGTCGATGATGGGTTGGCCGTCCCCTTGTCTGTTCGTTGACACCTCATCTCCGCCCCAGAGGAGATCGTGGCGGTTGAAGTCTCCCGCCAGAACCACATCTGTGCGGTTTCCTGTCCCATCACGAAAGCGATCGATCAGGTCGCGCAGCAGGTCCATCGCGCTCGTCAGCGCCTCGTCGTTCTTTCCTTGCACGTACACTGATACCACCATGACTGCCCTGCCCTCGAGTCGGAGTACCACTGCTGTGAGATCGGCCGACGGCACAGGCACTTGCTCCGCTTCAAGGTCACTTCGAATCCAAAGCATGCTACGAATCGGCCACAGGCCGTCACGAGTACACGTCGGTATCATCTTTGTCCAGTTATGGTGTCCCATAGGACTCGTCACCACCTCTCCGCCGGTGTTGCGCGCATACGGCTCAGAGAGAGCCAGCACAGCAAAGTCCTTGAGGCCTGCGTCGTTCATCAGAGACTGTGAAGATCTTCGAACCATCATACCTAACCTCCCTTTGGCAATCCAACCACTTCGGGCCGCGCGTCTACTTCCCTCGGCTGGCGGGGACAAGTCCCTTTACGGTGACTTATCGAGGCTCAACACTGCCGCCAACGCCGACGACTTCTATTTCTCCGTACCAAGCAACTGTTGAATGCGGTGCTCGCCAAAAAACCCGACAATTCTCTTGTCTGGAATCAGGTCTATAGCGCGGTCGTCGAATCCACCCCCCTCTCCGACCGATACTCTCGTCGTTCCAACAAACGCCATTGAGTCAGAACACGAGCGGCCTCGTGAACTCGTCGGAATTCGGCCGGAATATTGACTCGATCCTTAAAGTTAGAGCTTGAACGCTTCTATATTGGACTTCCCCAAGCTCCATCATGTCTTCTTCGGAGACGTTCCAGACCTCGACATGGTTTCTGAGGCAGTCTTCCGCAGGTGTGCTGAAGGCGACAATCCACTCTTCAAGGAGGGCTGGAGTGGATGGCCGGCAGGCGCTAAAGAGAGCGACGTGCTGACTTGGTTTGGTGGCCTAATCCCGAAGCTAGAAGAATTCGCAGGCTACTGCATTTCGCCTCCCGCGGCTCGGCGAAAGCTGTTGGCGCAGCCGAGGACACCACTAGTTGGCTCTACAGCTATAGTGGCTTCCTTGCACAAAGAATAGACCAAAGAACAGACATCATGGATATCGTGCAGATTCACGTGCCTGAGGAACGGAAGGTTCCGAAGGATCTTCCTTCCGCGCCCTCCTTTGCCTTGAGGAACGAAGAGAAGAGACGAAAGGATTCCTTCTTCCGCCCCCTCCGTAGGCTCGGGCCACTTAGCGCCCCGTCCGAGCTGCGCCCAATCCTCACCGCCACCGCTACCGTCACCTTCCACTTTGTGTTTGTGCCCCGGCTTCAAGCCTTTTCCGATCCACACAACAACTCCCCCCCCCGTTCCCGCCTTCACCGCCTGCGTTGACCGCTCCGCTCCGGCTCCGCTGCCCGGGCCGGAGCGCTTACTTCAACCATGGTCCAGTCCGCCCCCCGATGTGTCCATTTGGATACGGGTCCACGGGTCCAAGGGCCGATAGGAAAACTCCACAACATCGTTCATTGGGTACAAAGGTCTGGCCAGCGCATTGAGAAGCTTCACAAACTGCAGTCCATCGAAAATATCGCTCTGAACCTCGAGGATCAAACAACCTACGATGTCGTTCTGGATAATGCCACCCGCTGGAACTCATCCGAAGCCATGATGGAGCGGGGCTACAAGCTTCGAAATACACTTGACTCACTCATTCAGGCAGAGGTGACGGACTGGACGGATTATGTGTCGAGGCGGACTCTGAACGGAGCAAGGCCGATGCCGAAAAGGAGTCGAAAGAAGCCCGGCTTTTGCTGGGAGACGGTCTACCTCAGAAATCCACGTCATGGGGCCCTTGTCATAGGGACAAAAAGACCATCCACTCACCAAGAACCGTACAACGCATGATTGGCCTCCAGTTTTGCGGGATGCTTCTAACCCTAAGCCCCTCACTTCGTAACCGCCATCCCCTGCGATAGCGGAGCCATGAACCAAACGTCTCTGTCTGCCTATCCTTCACGCAAGCACTCCGCGAGCCCTCTGAGCTTCGGCAGACTACCCCGTCCATGAGCATTCGAAACCTTGGCTAAGGTTCGCGACCACATGTCGTGGTTGCCGTCTTGCTCCCAGGTGCCAGTAAAAGACTGTTTTTTTTCTTCTTCCATGCACTCGTTCGGAACCATCCCCTTGCGCCATGCCGCGAGAACACCCGGCCACGGTCTCACCCGAAGAGGTTCGCCGCACCTTGAGGGATCTTGAATCGCGTCGGTCCTATCAGCGCCGGTGACAGACTGTCAAGAGTTCCCTACGACGAGATCCTCCGTGTCTTGCACGATATGGCGGCACTGCGGCGCGGAGCCGCGATCAGAGCCCCGGCTGTCAGCTGTCGTGATTGGGCCATCCCTTGCAATATATGCAATTCGAATCCTGCTTGTATGGACACATGATGCTGGCCCAAGAGCGACTGTTTTGTGGTAAGCCAGAGATGTTCCGCAATCGCTGGCCACTTTCATCAACGAGCGAGTGGCCTGTTGTTCGTTAACTGGATCTTCTATGACAGGAGTCATAGCAGCGCACTGTGTGGAGGCGGCGCCTGCATAGAAAGGTTACTAGCAAATAGGGAGTCGCCAGGTAGTATGAGCCATTGCTCGACGACCTGCATGCTCTGCGGGAAGCCATTTTGATGCAAGGTGCTTTTGCGACTCACGCACGCCCGGCACACGCTGCCGGCCGCAATGAGCCAGTAACGCCGAAACTCCCGTCTTACTGCTAACCGTTTGTGAATCTTCCATTCACAACCATCGTCACTATTCGAAAAGCGAATGGATTCTAATTTCCTTTCACTGGTGGTACTGTCGCGAGTGCGTCATTCACGAAATCAACAATCGTGCGGCAGCTAGAGTACTATGAGTCATACCAAAAGCTCCCAGCCGTTGTCATGGGAACCTAAGGGGAGGTGATCCAGCGCCCTGGACGTCGTTGTCTTCTCAAGGAATAGGTTCTGATGCTAAGCAACAGGTTCTGATGCTAAGCAACCAGGCATCCCCGAGTTCCGGATGACACTCTCCCAGGTACAGTGCCATCTTGCCGTTAATCCCTTCCCCGTCGACGGCCGATGAACACCTTAATAAGACGGTAACATTTTATACTTCCTTTTCCCCGTGCTGATATAGCCCTATGAGGCAGGCACGCAGGTTACCTGACGGCGATAATGCCCCTTCCAATTTAATAACTCTCCACGCGACGATCCCAAGCCCCATCTCCAGGTTTAGTAGTGAATTATCCAATGGCAAAAATGCCTCATAAAAGTAGAATACACCATTGTACACTCCAGCAGATGCTACTGCAAGTACGTATAGTTGTTATATATGCCATGCGATAAGGCAGGTGCGTTTTCGGGGAGACACATACACTCATGTACAGACCCTTTGTCACTACATGTAGCGAAATAGGACCTCGGCAGCCAGACAGGCAGACCTGGTGCCAGAGCAGCACATTCTAGCCGAAATAAAGTCTAAAGTCAGACTACCTAATCCCATCTTAGACTCGAACTGGCTACCTGGTAAAGTCCGTCCGACCCGAATCTGCGGTTGCACTAGGGGGCTATTACCTGTACCAGGCATCGGAAATGCTGAATTCATATGGAAGAGTGGGTGGCAGAAGGGCGGGGAGCTCGCCCGACACGGCAACGATGTGTCAAGTACCAACTAGACCATGCAAAAGTGGAATGCACACTCCATCAATTGAAGGTACTAGAAGCGTACTTGTAGTGAATGTGACACGATGTAAGGTTAATTGCAGAAGTCCCTCGGTACAACTCATATTCGAACACGTGGTTGGCTCAGTCCCGACCACTTCGCTGGCCCTACGAGGTAAGTTGGCACATGGATTTGATCGGTCCGGTTGTTCATAGCAGTAACGTCGTACTACCAGGCCTGCACACACTCGACTTCACGAGTGACATTGGAACCGAAGGCATAATCATTTTCTGACGTATTAATGACGTTGACTTGACCGCTTATTCGCTAAAGTCAAACCTGAAGCCGGGCTCGTTTGGAAGCAAGGGTTTGCCAGTCCCCCAACAGTCAGAACAAGCGAAATCCCTCTTCAACAAATCACAGATTCCGTTCCCATTCATTACGAACTAGTCTAATGCGCTTGGGGAGGCAGCAGTCAGAGAGATGCCACGCCGAATCCAGATACGAAAGGCCTGTCAGAGATGTCGAAAGAAACGAACCAAGGTAAGGCAATTATCGGTGCTGAGACAACTTACCAAGTTATCTGGGCTAGCTTGACTGATCACTTTTAAGTGTGATGGGCAAGCATCGTGTGAGAGATGCGTGGACGCCGGCGAGAAATGTGTCTACGACACTAAGAGGCGTGAGTCAAAAGACGACTTGCGAGCTGAAATCGACCGCCTTCGCACGTGCCAGGAGGAAAACGACCGTCTCATCCGCGCCATCTACGCAATTAAGGATGTCGAGGTCAAAAACACCGTTCTGCAACACATAATCGAAGGGACTAAATCTCGCCGCGCCATTCTCGAGGATTTGGCACGCCCAGACATCGACGATAGCCGCCAACCAGAGGCTTGCATGGCGGCGGCGCCTGCAATGCCAGCGAGGGCATCGAAGGCCAGCCACGAAGAACTGATTTGCATACACTGCCCGAGTACGACCATGTCGCATAGTATGCTCTATCTGGCCTCGGATGCAGGCGACTCTGATGTTTACGCCGACACGATACCGGAAGCGATGCCCGCTTTGGCGACAGCCTTCTTTCCCGCTTCGTTCCCGTTTGAGCTTTGATGACAGTTGGGCCCTTAAAATGACTGCTGGACGCGTGCTGGATGGGCAGTGACCTTCGTAAGGTAGTTCTTCGATGCCCTCCTGACTTAGGACTTTTTCTCCCATTCTGCCTTGTCGACGGGGACACTTTCTTCCGGGACTATTATAGTGGCTCAATATGACACTGCTCGTCCATCGAGTCGCCAATGAGACAGCACGGATCAGACCACAGAGCGATCCAAACGACCTTTGACATTCGAGTGCCGGAGCGAACGTTTCCGCAGCGCCTGCTGCTCAGGAACGCGCTGTGGACCGCCATCGCAGCCAGGGTCGAGGACGAGCTTCGGCCTCTTCCGTGGACCGTGGGGGTGCAGACGCAGGCGGACCAGCTCATGCGGGTGGTCACCAAGGTGCTTCAAGATCTAACTCCCCGAGCCCAGCCGCCGCCATACGCGAAGCGATGGTGGACGAAGGACCTGACGCGACTCCGGCGGACGTACACGTACTGGCGCAATCAAGCAAGGGCGCAGCGACGAGCCGGCCAGTCACGGCCGGATCTGGAGCAACGCGCCAAGGAGGCTGCCAAGGAGTACCACGACAACTTGCGGAGACAGAAGAAGGCCCATTGGGATGACTTCGTCACGGACGAGAGCAACATCTGGAAGGCAGTCAAGTATGTGAAGTCTGGTATGGAGATGACAGATGACAAAGTGCCGCCGTTGAAGAGAGCCGACGGCTCGATCACCGAAGGCAAGGGCGAGCAAGCCGAGGAGCTCCTGAGCACCTTCTTCCCGCCTCTGCCAACGAGGATCGAGCCGGAGGGTGAACGTCCGCAAAGAGAAGAGATAGCCATGCCTGACCTCACCTTGCAAGAGATTGAGGAAAGGGTGATGGCGGCGAAGCCTTGGAAAGCGCCTGGAGAGGACGGCCTTCCTGCGACCGTATGGAAGAAGCTCTGGCACGTCGTCAAGCACCGGATGTGGTGGAAGCTGTGCGACTCATCGCTCCGGAAGGGCGTGGTGCCTCATCAATGGCGGACAGCCAGGATCATCCCGCTAAAGAAGCCTGACAAGGGAGATTACACCCTGGCCAAGGCATGGCGACCGATCTCTCTCCTGTCAACGCTTGGCAAAATTCTGGAAGCAGTCGTGGCGGAACGCATCAGCTACGTAGTCGAGGCTCAAGGGCTTTTACCCGCGAACCACTTCGGCGCGAGGAAACGCAGATCGGCAGACCAAGCGCTCGTGCTGCTGCAGGAACGGATTTACAAGGCGTGGAGAATGGGCAGAGTGCTCAGTCGCTCAGTCTCATCAGCTTTGACGTCAAAGGCGCGTACAACGGAGTGTGCAAAGAGCGATTGCTAGAAAGGATGAAAGCTCGAGGCATCCCAAGTCGACTGGTGAAGTGGGTAGACGCATTCTGCTCGGAACGGACAGCCTTGGTTGTGAACGGACATACGTCTGGATCGCAAACCTTACCGCAGGCTGGCCTACCCCAAGGATCTCCCTTGTCGCCGGTGGCGTTCCTTTTCTTCAACGCAGACCTGGTGCAAAGGCGGATCAGTGACAAGGGTGGCTCCATTGCGTTTGTGGACGACTACTCTGCCTGGGTGACGGGACCAACGGCCGAGTCTAAGCGAGAAGGCATACAGTCCATCGTTGATGCGATCAGCTGGGAGAAGCGAAGCGGCGCCACGTTCGAAGCGGACAAGACGAGTGTCATCCACTTCACACGTATTGCAGAGCGCGACACCGACGAGTCCCTGACCGTCAAAGGGAAGGAGATCAAGCCGAAAAAGAGCATCAAGCTCCTAGGAGTGGTCATGGACAAAGCGCTTCGTTTCAAGGAACACATCGCCAGAGCGGCCGCCAAGGGGCTGGCCCCGGCCATGTGTTTGAAACGACTGAAGATGGCTTCACCACGAACGGCAGGCAGCTCTTCGACGCGACAGTGGCGCCAACCATGGACTACGCCTCCAACATGTGGTCGCACGCATACGGGGCGAAAGAAGCGTCGTGGATTGACAGGGCCCAGCGAATTGGAGCCCAGGCAGTTACAGGAGGGTTCCGCACAGTCGCAACGGCAGTGGCCGAGGCCGAGGCCGGAGTGCAATCATTTCGAGAACGGCACGCTCAAGCTGCAACGAGATTCTGGATAAGGATGCGGACGCTCCCGAAGACGCATCCTCTGACATCGTTGGGGCTCAAGGTGAACAAGAGGTATGCCTCGCCAATGCAGAAGCTCGCCTCGGCGATGGGAGGACTAGATACCAAGCGCCTGGAAGTCATCCACGAGTTCGCACTGGCGCCGTGGATCGATCGACTGCACGTGGCGCAAGAGCGTGACCAAGTGGAGTTGGTAAAGCCTGACGGACTGGATGGCATCGTCATCGCGACGTCCAGCTCACAGCGAAAAGGGCCTGGTCGGAATGGGAGGCGTCGTTCGAGACGCGTCTCACAACAGCCCGGGCGAAGCACTGGCCAGCTACTCCGCTACAGTTGGACCCAGCGACGAGCAGAACGCCTACACGGCAGGACTCGCAGTGATTGCGATGACATTGCAGTGCTTACCGGCTGATCTGCGTCGTGGGGGCATGACAATCGTGACGAGCAACCTTTCCGTCCTGCAAGTCATTGCGCGGCCGCGACAGCAGTCGGGACAACGTACGACCCGCGAGATATACGAATGCGTCGAGACTTTGCGGAGAAGAGGATGCAGCGTTGCCCTTCGATGGGTACCCGCCCACGAAGACTTCACGATGAGCCCGCTGGCTAAAGCAGCCGCGAAGAGAGCGACCAGGGACGAATGCGTCGCCGAACCAGCGGCATTTATTGCAAGGTCGACGACGTTACGACTGCTGCTCAACGGACAGAGACAGATCAACGAAATTCCAGAACGAGTCGGGAAGTGGTCGGGAAAGAATGACAAGGCGCTACCTGTTCGGCACAATCGAAAGTTATATAACGAACTGACAAAGAAAGAGGCACGCGTGCTGGCGCAACTTCGCACCGGCAAATCTCGACTGAACAATTACCTTCACAAGATTGGAGCTGTGGATTCGGATGGTTGCACCTGCGGGCAGACAACAGAGACAGTGGAGCATTTCCTTTTTCGATGCAAGCGATGGTCAGTACAGCGAGAGATCATGCTTTAGTACGCGCGCGACAAGATTGGGGACCTATCATTCTTCCTGGGAGGCAAAGCAGCATCAGACAACGACAAGTTGGCAGTCAGATATGAAGGCTGTACGAGCGACAATACAGTTCGCGTTGGCAACCAAACGCCTCAACATGGATCAGCAGCAGATTACGGACTAAGCATGCCACTGAGATACTAACACAAAAACAGTCTCCGGATTGACAGACCGCGCTTCAGCCGCTGAAGGTAGGACGCTGAACACTTGGAGAAACTGACCTTCAAGCAGGCCTGTCATGTCACAGCGAAGGAGACTGGAAACAGATGAAAAGAAGTGGGGGGCTTTAGGTGAGATGGAACCATGTACGAAGTACAGAAGGTACGGAGTACATAGCTTAGCGTAGTGGCTGGGGGAACCCTCCGGGCATAGCCCCAAACTTCGGGAGCGGCAGAACTATATTTCCGCGCATCCGCCTGTTCAGAGATCCTTTGCCTGCGGTCCTCACCCCGCACGCAAGAACTGCACAGAGTCGTGGAGGGATGTACCCGAAAAGCACTAACTAGACAGCCCTGGATTCCTCGAAGTTTGCGACTGCTGATTTTCCGGTGAGAACCTCTGAACAACATCGTGTCCTACTCCAGCCATGAAGCGGCAGCAGACTCAATCGCCCGATCAGCGTCGCGCCTGCCCGAGACGGGAGCTCCCTGCATGGTACTACCGCTTAGTCGTCCTCACCATCAAAGAGGACCGAGAAGTATATCCGGAAGACTTCGATGAAGATCTCTCAGACCTTGACGAAGCGCATGAAAACAGTGATCGGGGCAGCAATACGATAAATGTCGATTATGAATGCGACGGCGAGGACTCAGAATGCGAGTGTCCGCTACATCCCGACGCAGCAGATACCTTGTCTGAGAGGTCGTATAACGGATCTGACGCAGATTTCTACTACGAACTGAGGGACGAGCGCGAAGAGAGGAAGAGGGAACTACGGGATATGAAAGAGCGCGAACGGACAGAGAGACAATGTCGGCGTGAGCTCGAGAGCAACAGGGAGGGAGAGGTACAAGCAGCTTATGAGTTTCTACGACAAACCGAGTTCAGAGGTTGTCGCCTTCGTCTTGACCCGATTGCTGGCAAGACGTTCTACCTATTCTCCGCCGACCATGTGGATCATTGCTACAATCCCGAATTTCCCGAATTATACCCTACAAAATACGTCGAGTTCTACACCGTACATGAAGAACATCCTCGTTTCAAAAACACAGAATCATCTGATAACCATGCCGAAATTCAGGGGCATTTATATCTCAATGCCGACTGCGGCTGCGATTTTGCCCCATTCTGTCCTCCAACACATACAAGCGAAGCCTCATATCTCTTGAAGAGTTTGGATGGAGATCATGAGCTCCTCTTCCAGTTCATCAGTAATGATTATTTGATAATGACAGCCAGTCGAAAGCTGGTCTGCCCGGAAAATGCCCAGGCCGCACCCGCACTGGAAACGTTGAAGTTTGCGGGTATCCGCTCTGACCTGGAAAGAGACAGACGTCGACAAGAGAAAGAACATCGGCTCAGGCGTTCACCATCGCCTCGCGAGACCTGGTTTGAGATGAACCATCCTATGGGTTCGTGGAATATGGGGGGTTGGTGAGCATCTAGACATGCTTTTTGCGCATGGAAGGCAGCTATTGGTGAAGATGATTACGGACTTGACGGTCCTGCCCTGGCCGCTGACGGCTGACAGAGCTGGCTGACGCCGCCTTTGTCCCCTTGCCGCATCGAGTTCGGGGGACGGCATGTTATGGAGAAGGCGATCGCCTGTTTCTAGCTCAGGGTCAATCGTCCCTCAAGTCTTTCCCGGCCTCGAGGACGGAGGTTGATGGGCCGAGGCGGACTTCCATGCCGGCCTCCACGTCAACTGCCCTCTCCTTGGTTTCCACTCGCGTCACCTGGGACGTCGTTACTCTAGCCTACATCGGCGCATTGACAACCGGTCCGACCAAAGTGGCTTGGTCTGGTCTGGTCTGACCCCCGAGACTAGACCAGACCATTTCAATCACTGGGTTGGTGTTCAGCTGTAAGAGGCTGGCCCGGAGTTTATTCAAGAAGCAGGTGCCTATCCCTCCGAGTGCCCGAAGGCTGCAATGCAAATTTTGCCAGGACCTAAGCCAATAAGAGGATAACGAATGGACGGTACATTGATTGCCTGCTAAATTATATAGTGATAGGAGTCCTAATAATCCCTAGCCCTACACAAAGCTACATTGCAATCCTAACAACCCCGTCGGGGCTTCTTAGTATCTCGAGGTCACGGGATCGGTACAGGGGTGATATGGGGCAAGGTGACTATTGCAGTCTTCGGGCATCTCGAGGGATGTGTTGTCTATTTAGAGCTAAGGAGAAAGGAAAGCCCAACTCGAGGCGTAGCCTCAAGTGCGAGCTTATATTGCCCTCTACGGAATGTTCTCGCAACTCCCAGGTCCACCAAGCCGGGCACAGCCCGTGACATTAAGTGGGTGTCACAGGTCCGGGGGGCGGCCGACCGGTAATCCGGTAATGCGATTACCGCCCGGGCCCATACTAAAACGTGCTTTTTCTGAAGGGCCCAGCCCTGCGTGTCGACCCGTTTCTTAGTCGGATTACCGGCAAAATTGAAGGTCTGCACGCGTACGAGACCTTCGGTTTTGACCTTGCTCCCCCCGGTCCTGGTGCTCCACCTCAAACCCCCATTCTCCTCCTCATTGCCCTCCCTTTCTCGCGCCC
>KQ030809.1:0-12758 GCA_000956045.1 Hirsutella minnesotensis 3608
CGGGCGGTAGGGGAAGACGGCGCCGCAGACGCGCGTGCCCGGCGGCAGGTCCGGGCTGTCGTCGCTGGTGGCCGCTTCCTCGATGACGCCGCAAAAGTCGCATCCGGCGGAGTTGCCGTCCATGGGGAAGTGCGTCGTCATCTTGTGGTCCGTCGGGTTCAGCGCCACGGCCAGGACGCGCACCAGCGCCTCGTGGTTGTGCTGCCGCGCCGGCACCGGCTCTGACTGGGACACGGCCAGCGGCAGCGACCCGGGCCCAGCGGCGGCCGCCCCCACAATGGCCGTCTGCAGCTGTAGCTTCATGGCTTGAGGGAGAAGAAGAAGAGAGAGGGAAAGAAAGGGAGGGGGGAGGAGGAGGGCCGAGGTGGATAGGGAACTGGGTCTTGCCGTGCGGGACCGTCGGCGGCCATGATAGTCCGGGAGCGCCTATTTATATACTGCGACTGCGCCGGGTCCACCGCCCGGAGCGCATGTAACTGCCTTGGCTACGCTCGCGCATTGGCTACCCGTGCCATGCCCCACTTTATTTGGAACTCGCAAGCTCCCACCTCCTAAAGGTGGTGCTCGAAAAAAAGATTGCGTCAGTTCCTCGTCGTAGATAGTTCTTCATCCTTCTTTACTCTGGGATAGGTGTGGCTCTTGCTTGCCATCATGGCAGAGCCTGAAGTGGCGGTCCTGGCGGACGTGGGGGCGGGGCTAGATCCAACTAGCCCGACGCCATCGACGCGTCCGACGCGAGGGATGACGCCCGGCGGACGCGTGCAAGATACGTTGCGATCACTGGAAAATGCATCCGCAAGGGCTTCGAAGCGAGTCACGGCCCGAACGACGCGGGTCTCATCGGTCGGCAATGAAGGCGAAAGAGCTGACGAGGTGAAGTCACGTAGCAGTGTGGAGACCGCCAAATCGATGATGCAGAGGGTTCTAGAGATGCTGGCGAAGATGGGGAACGAGATGGTGGACCTGAAACATCGAGTATCCGAACAAAGCGACACGATCAGGAAGCTGAGCGCCACGGTTTACAAGCAAAGCACCATCATTCAAGGACAGGAAGATCTGATCCGAGGCTTGGAGGCCCAAGTCCAGGAATCCAAGGAAGAGTTTCGACGCAAGAGCGATGAGCACGACGCGGAATTAAAACGGGGACACCAGGATCTTCAGAGAGAAGTCGCCGCTTTGAAAGAGCAATTGGCCCAGCTTACGCAGAAGCTGAATGCTTCGGGGGAGGTGACTCTGTCAAGCGGCGCTCGAGCAACGTTTGCCGATATTGCGCGCACACTGCCAGCGAGCCCGCCGACGAGTCTATCCAGCGTAGCTGCCCCAAGAAAGCAGCAGACAGCCAGCGATCCTCTCCATTGTACCATCGACACATCTCGCGTCAGCGAGTCGAACAAGAACAAAGCGCAAATCGGATCAATTCGCCAGGCCATCGAGACTGAGATGAGAGCGATGAACGGACATGAGACCTGGAGGTGCGCAGCAGTCGTGAGAGAGTCCCGGAATGCCGACCGAGTCAAGATCGTCTGCAGAGACGAAGCCGAGCTTCAGATGGTCAAAGAGGCTGCGCAGAAGACAGCCGTGGAAGGTTCACGAGTTATGCGAGACCAGCTGTACCCGGTCCGAGTCGACAACGCCAACCGCACAGCAATCCTTGACGCGGAAGGCAACGTTCTGCCTGGAGCAATCGAGGCCTTGAGTGCCGAAAACAGAGTGACCATTGGCAAGATTTCCTGGTTGAGCAAACGAGAGTCTGGCAAAGCGTACGGGTCCATGGTGGTGTATGTCACCAAGAAAAGCGACGCAGAAAGGCTTCTAGAAGGGTACTACTTTGACCTAGCGGGAGAGTCAGCCACCACCTATGTATTCGAGCCAAGAACGGGACCAATCCAATGCTTCAACTGCCAGGAGATGGGTCACAAAGCATATTCATGCAAGAAGCAGCGGACATGCGGCAAGTGCGCAAACGTTGGGCATCACCATTGGCCATAAGCAGAAGAGCCCAGCCTGAGTTTATATATCAACAGCAGATCGAGATTCGGGAGCCTAAAACGGCTTACATCCGTTACGCTCCGCCTTTGCGCTGTTTACGCCAGGGATGACAAAATTACTCAGAGTGATCGCCGGAATTTGCACAGAATCCAGGAACGAGGCCAATAAGCCCATTATCACTCGTTAGGCTTTAACTCTTTTAGCCTATGCGCAGTAAGTCGGTTGGACTTCTCGAAACGGAGCCTAATATTGTTTAATCCACGGAGAAGCTTTACATACTGACACGAAGATGTTACCTCGATCTAGCAAAACTTCCTTGACCTCATAGCATCTAGATTAGAAAATTAGACTACTTTGCAACTAGTTCAACGATCGAAGCGCGCTGAATTGTGGCGTTGCTGGGAGGAACGGGGAACAACTATGGCACCAAGCCACAAAACTACTGGATGCTAAAGCGGTCTCAAGAAAAGAGAGGCTCGACATTGACCATTCTAGCTGGGCTAACGAGCAGGAAGCTAAGTGACGAGATCGATGTAGGCGACAAGCGGGGTCGAGCTGGGGCTCATCGCAGGAGAGTTCTGCTTCCCCGGCCATGAGACTCTTGATGATTGGCTGCTAGAAGAGCTCAATGAGCATGCCTCGGCGGCATGAAGAGGATACGGGGGAAAGGATGCATCCAGTTTTCACGCTGCATGGTCTCAAGGTTCGATGTAGAATCTACTTTTTGGTACAGAACGTGGCCAAAAGTCTGCGAACACTTTGACCCCACTCGTCGCGTCGCGTCCATGACTCGTATACGCGTCTAATCTTCATTCCTTCATAACTTGCGATTGCAATGCCGGACGAGCGTGCCTTTGGCACTGAAATAAGTGCCAATCGCCAGCGTTACTATCAATTTAGTCCGGTGCAGAAAGCTGTAATAGTGAGCCAGAAAAGTGCAGGTTTGTCTTTCCGCGATGTCGCACGCGAATTCAACACGTCACCTTCGACAGTCCACCGAATCTTCAATCAATGGAAAAGTGACCGCACAGTCGAAATTCGACCTAGAAAAGGTCGTCCGCAGAAGCTTACGCCTTCAGAGATTAATTACATACGTTTATTAATTAAAAGGAACCGTCGCATTACATATAAAGCGCTCGTCGGTGCGACAGGGTGTCGCGTTAGCCGTACAACTATCCGTCGGATTCTCCGACGAGATTTCCGGCGCAAATGGAAAGCAATACAAAGAATTCCGCTATCACGAGAAACAGCAAAAACGAGGCTACAATTTGCAAAAGGTTGGGCTGGAGAAGAAGACGAATTGGCTGAGGTATGGGCTTCTAAACCCGAGGCGATATTTCCGAGAAGACTGACTTACACGCCCGGATTACCACCTCTCTAGACAATCTTCTCTGACGAGTGCTCCGTACAAAATAAACCGAATAATCCACGTGGATGGGTATTCCGAAAGCCTCACGAACGATTTAACCGTGATCTCGTTAACAATACGGTTCACGGGAAGCCGGAAATCTCGATTATGGTCTGGGCAGGCATCTGGCGAGGCGGCCGGACACCCCTTGTAATCATGGAGCGCGATAGCGCCGCAAAGAAGAAGGGTTATACCGCTAAAAGCTATCAGAAAGCTCTATCCGAAGGCCTTCTTCTAGTATACGATGGTACGAGGCGTTTCCAGCAAGACAACGCGAGGATTCACAATTTCGGCGGCACGCCCCAGTTTCTCCAGCTTCACGGCGTTGAGTATATTGATTGGCCGCCTCATTCGCCTGATCTCAACCCAATTGAGCACGTTTGGCGGCTTCTTAAAGACAAGCTAGCGGAGTTATGCCCTCATCTCGCAGAATTGAAAAAAAACCAGGCGTCAATCGAAGAACTAGAAGCGCACTTGCGGTCTGCGTGGGAAGCTATTCCGCAGGATCGGATTGACAGCCTACTATCTTCTCTACCTCGTCGGCTCGCGGCAGTACGAAAAGCCCGGGGTTGGTATACACGGTATTAAACTCCAAGAATAGAGCTTTCCAACGGTATCGCCAGCTTTATTTTTTATAGCTTCGTTGTACAGAAATTAATTCTTAAAGTTTATTCAATGTCTCGTGGTGTTGCTGTGCGGGGCGCGCGTTCGTAAACTTTTGGCGCCTATGTTTACGCTATATCTACTGTATGTCGATTCGGCATTATTTGAACATTTAACGTTCCTGCAGGTGTGTAGTTGAGCCGGTTCCCCGCGCGAATCCTTATGCAACCCTTCGTTAGCGCCAACGTTGGATGGCCAGGATTCCTGCAGAGGAGACCTGCATGAGGAACAGCAAAGCTGCAAGTGCCTGCTCCAACGAATTTGAGGGGTGAGGGCGCTGCTTTCCTTGCCCTAGCGCCCGTCAAACAAGAGCTTCCGCTATTGGCTTTGCCGACGTCGCAAAGATGGCTCTGGTTTAGCAATCGTCGCTTGCAAATCACGCTGGCTTGGTGCTGCTCTCTATGCTACGAGATTGAACATTTGCCCGAAGAAACGCATTAAAGCATACATTCTCGAGGGAAATGCTTGTGGTTGCGCGTCCTACATTGTGTCCGCAAGTGATGCGCAGCAGTCTTACTGTACAGTACAATGTCTACATGTACAGCGCAGCCTTGGCCACACTATCACATACCCCTGCTCAGCCAGCAAGCAAGCACTGTATTGGCTCATGACAACCCTTCGCCCCAGCGAACATGAGTGACACGGACAGTGCACACTGCTACTTCAATAACGGCCCGTATATGTAGGCAAGAAACTCTTCTGCTCCAGCGAAACGCATTCATATTCGAGCTGCTAGATTCACGTTCCTATCATGTCGAACATCAATCAGTATCATGGGCAGTCCGCAAATGCGGGAAATAGTTTTCCTTCACAGCATTCCTTCAACGACGGATCGACCTTCCACCACCGGGATCAGCGACATGGCGCCTTTCAGCAGCCGACGATTGTCATGGCGCAACAGCAGCCCAATCTAGCTGGTCCACCGCCATTTAGCGGGCAAGCAATGCAGCCACGCGAATCTAATTCCGATCCCCGTCTAAATCCTCCCAGGCAGCCTCATCCTGCGATGTCTTCAGTTCAATACTACGATGCCCCACCACAGCAACAACAGCAAATGGGGTTTATGCTGCTCGACAATACTCCGTACACAGTCCACGATCCACAGCAAGTCTTATTGTCCTTGTTCATCACCATTGTCAAGCGAGCTAAGTAGGAAAAGCAGGAACCATCCCAGTCAGGCTCATCTGCTGAGGTCCTCATCCAACACATTTCCTGGTGCTTGTCAAAACGCTTCATACGGTGCGAGACCAACTGAAAACGACCCTTTCGATGGGAATATGATCGATGGCCAATTTTCCAGAACCGGCTTGCAGGACAAACGTGGCATCCGAGAGCAATTACCAGAGCCTCGTGGCAGTCCAATGGTTGAGAGCGAGACAGATATGTTCTCGAAAGGAGCGTCCAACGAGAGCCTAGAGCGCAGAATAAAAAACTTGGAAACGCAGGTCTTCCGTGAGTTCAGTGCTCTCCATAAGAGGATGGAAGAAATAGTCGAAGGTTACGCCCACACCGTGAAATTTACAGAGGTTGTCTCAAAGAAGTTAGCACTCGACCCCGATGTGATTATTACAGAATGCTGACCTACCGTTTAGTACAGACAAAAGCTTCGAAGTGTAAGGGCTGTCTGTCTTCGATGCATCACACGAGCTAGCTAATTGTGCTTACAGGTGGTCCAAAATGGAGAATGGGTGAGTAACAGGCGCATCACCGAAGAACGACCCGAATGCATCGGAAACTAACCTTCCAGAAAGGGTCCAGAAATTACATCGAACGTAGGTATAGGGCCAACTCAGCGATTGGGAAGCTAACTTGGTCTGCCAGACTTGCCAAGGCATTTCACCTGGGAGATCCCGAATCATCGATGAGCGACGCTACACAGCCATGCGAGAATCCAGCAGACTATGCGACGCTCGGCGGCGGTTCTAGCCAGTGACTGGCAAGAAAGCAGGGGGCAGCGCTAAAAGCATACCCCGATCCGATGATATTGGCGTCGGGTCAGGGTGGTTGAGAGTGCCGCACGGTCGCTAATCACAAATATTGCGAGATCCGGGCTGTGCCAGGAATCGCAAATCCCATGGCGGATGCCGTGCTCCGCTGTCGTTCGGTTCTTGTCGGTGCCAGCTTCTGCAAGGATATCATTATCGCGATTGACGGCCGAGACTCAGAGCCGCTCCTCGAACACTCTATTTCGGATAAAAGGCAACAGTTGGGTCAACGCATGTGGTCAACGCATGTAGGGCAGCTCGCAGGTCGGCTTTTCGTAGTATTGCGCCTACCCTACAAGCAGCCGGCTAGGTTGCAATTCTTGCAGGCTTGGACGGAAAATACACTGAACTGAACTGAATTCTTGCAGGCAAAGTAGCAATCACTGGCTCCTAGCAACTTGACAACGGTCCATGTGGCTGTCCCCAAACTGAGTGTTTGCTTTGAGTCCAAATGGGGAGCTGAAAGTACGGCGCCACCTTTGCGGTTGTACTAATAGCGACGCAAGGCAGCTGCTTGGTCGAGATCGCCGAGGAATGCGCTTTGAGATGAGGTATCAACCCCGTCTCCACGAAGACTGTACCCCATCGTGCGACGAACGCTTCACCTTCCCTCTACTGTGCCTGTTCGCATCAGACCCGACATCCTGCAGCAATCAGTCGATCGTAACACTATCCACCGAATATCCAAACCTTGAGTGGGTTAATGCTTTAGCCGCCGACCCTTCTGAAAGCACAGCATCATATTGTTGCCGTTGCGTGACAATCGGTGCCGCTAGCTTTTCAACAAACCCAACTAAATATAGAAGAGGCGCAGGCTTGCATCTGTATGCGCCGACTATGGTTGACTGCCCCACCTGGCGGGAGCCCCGCATGAATCACTCGGCGAAGTTCTCCACCATGTACCCACGTCCATTTACTCTCCGAGTCTCCGCTCTACTTCGGGCGATCTCATATTGCTCTTCAAATTGGGCGCGTATTGTGCTTGCCCGTTGACCCGCCTGGGAGTGAGACATGCTGGGAACTGTAGCAGTCTATGGTAGCCTTTGTCTTCCCTCAAGAAAGGCGAAGGACTCGGGGCGATCCACTCAATCCCCGCCAATAAACCATCAAAGCCAACTTCGGACACATTGGACGGAGCTCATGTATGGTAGGTCTCTTTGGCTAATGGCTGATGCAGGTTGGTGATGAAGTGTGACTCAAGCCGAGCAGGTTGCATTCGAGGATCGAGTATCCAAACCGTCGGGTTTGGGTGGTCACACTCACACGCAGTGATTGGTCGAGGGCAGCATCTACTCGGCGCAATTATCAACGCTGAATACAGGTGCAGTTGATCGTCACAACGTCGCCCGTGCCGTGTTACCGTTTGAGAAGGAGGCCAGATTTTGCTGGCACGCAAGTGCGTGTAGGCTTGGAAGTCAAGTTTTAGGCACCCAGCAGCTCGCTGTTCAGTAGGATTCCCTTGCTCTGGAGGAGTTGCTCAGATCGATCGGCCGATCAAGGCCCTTGTCCACGCTAGGCTGTCTGGCCGCGCGAACTCCCAACCCATGAAAAGTTAGCCTTCTACTCCGGCTTTTATGCAGATCATCGTTGGTGGTATGCTTTTGGGTGGGTGTAGGGCGTGAATGCAGTACCCTAATCCCCCAAGCAAGCCGGAACAACAAATGTCAGGGCTGGTCGAGAAACAAAGCGTGGACAAAGGTATCGCCCGATAACCTCACGGAGCCACAGCAAGCTGGTCCACAGATGGGAAACTCGGATATTGAGCCAGGTAGATGACACTGTACCATTCTTAGACTACGAAGTAGGCAGGGGCGATAGGCCAAGCGGACCGCTCTATTTAGGCTAGTGTGAGAGTTCAGGGCAGCTTGAAGCTGCTCGGTTATAAGATGTCATCAGTTGTCGATCATCTCCCCAACAGCTTCAGCACGCTTTCGAGGATTAATGTACGACATCAGGCGGTCACAGTACATAGCGCGTACAGCATGCGGCGCGTCATGGGCGGAAAACACAGAGGGCTCGCCTGCTTATGTTCAAAGTAGTTCAGGGTCCGCAGACGTCAATTCCATGGCGGAAACTGGAGTTGGATTTCTGGGAGCGAGCCGATATCAGTATTCACGCGGGAACCAATGAGTGCTGGCGACAGGAACACACTCCGCTGGAATGGTAACGCTGTCTTCGTTGGATATTGGGAGGGGCGGGGTTTGGTAAGGATGGGCGCTGATCGGGCCGAATGCGGGATCCGTTGATGAAATTCAACTCAGTCTAAGATAGGTCGACTCAGGTGACCAAGGGTCTTGTCTTTCCCCACTGATCAAGGCCGAATCACTCGCCGTTTGCCGTTTACAAGAAATTCAGCGACGGTACGGTGTTGGCAAAGGATGCGAGGTCGGACACCTTCACCACGGAAGCATAGCATGGGAAAGTGATGACTTGAGTGGCAGCGGCCACGTCATTACTCACATTTCAACTTATGCGGGAACAAAAGGTCATAAAAGCCGTAAACGTTGGTTCAAATGTGTCCTTGGGACCAACTGCAGGAACAGTCGAGCCAGTAGCAGGGATGCCACTGCCAATGCTGCCGCCAACGGAGATTTCGCCAATATTCATTAGTGCTGCCTGGTGAAGCAGTGTCTCTTGGAACAAGAGGGCGACACAAAGATGACGGAAGACAGGAAGTTGAAGTGGTGCAAAGTCATGCTCCCGCATGTAAGACGACTTTTTGAAGGACTGGACTTTTGCTGGCCGTCTTCTGGAGGCCGGTGGTTGCATTCAAAAACACTACCCACGCAGGGAGCTCGCAAAGTAACAAACCTCGAGGCTACGGATAGGCCCACCGTCCGAACTAGAGCGCCAAATGCGGAGAACGGAAGTCTGGATGAACCAACGTGTTGCAGTTGATGCTGCATAAAAGCATAGTAGGGTCTGACTAGACAGGCGGCATGGCGAAGGGAGCAAGGAGAAGGGCTTAAGATGGATTCTGTGGGGAGCATTGATGGTCAGAATTGAAGAAATCAGGGCTTCCGCATGTGAAGTGAGAAATTGTCAAGAAATGAACAATAATGCCACTGCAGAAGAAGAGATCCCGGTGTGCGTTGATCGACGGCTGCTGCTGCGGACTCTCTTCTCGACTTATTCGAGCCACCCTCATGGCCCCCGCTGGGGGCCAAACGCGGGCTTTCATCTGCAAGGCGGCCCGGCGTTCAGGACTTTTTGGTCACTAACGCAGCTGCTGACATGCTTGAAATGAGGGAAATTCATGCTGTGTACCGTAGAGTTAAGCGCATCGGTTGGGACAGCAAGGCCACTAAGCTCCGCCTCTATACAATACTCCATTCTTTAACTATCATACTGGCTCTTGTACTTACTTGCACTGTCTTTCCAAAATTACGTCGATTCTCAATAACGTGGCAGAGGGCAAAAATTGCAAGGCTTAACCCGATGCACATCTCTGCCTGGCCTTTCCATGAGACCAACGTCGATTGTTTCAAGGATTGTGTCCTTTAAGCAAGCCGTCTTAACCACCTCGATTTCCTATTGTCGTCTCGAACACCGGGGGCTCATATGCTTAGCAGTCGCAACAGATGTAAGATGGCTGGGTGGTATAAGAGGCGTTTCTCGCCGGAGCCTGAATCTGCCCTTGACTTTAATCCGCCAGAACAAGTTTTGCTAGAAAAGGCAGATACCGACCATTGTACGCCCCGGCTAGGCAAGGCATGACTTCCGCCACTAACGCTCAAATGCACAGTGACCGAAAACTTGAAGCCGGAATCATCGAGTGCATCAACGCTACATAAAATGGAACAAGTGCAGCCCGACCACGGACGACACTACGTTTGTTTAGTTGCTGGCTGCTTAGAGAAATGCTTTAACGAAAAGGACCTGGATTCACACATCAAGGCTTGCATTGCGGAACACGATAGGCAGGAAGCCATTTATATCTCAGATACGTCATGGGAAACGAACCCGGCTTCTTGCCTGATGCGTAGACTAGACGCATTGAATGGTATCATGACGGCCGACAGTGGAGGTACCCACCGAGGTATATTGACGACGCAAAATTCTCAAACCACGCAAAATCCGCTCAAAACGACGCAGGCGGTCAGCTCTATAGTGGAAGCACCTTGGGCAGTACGCAGCTTGAGATTTGTATTGGAAAACTTACCGCTTAAATTCGAGAACGACACTCTGGCTGCTGAGTCTTACGAACATCAACTTCCCAAGGATGCACAGGGCGTGGAGGCGGCGGCAGAGCCTCCCTCCAAGATTCTCGATAGTGATCACCAACTCTCCACTCCCGAGGTGGCAGAGCAGGGTAAAGGAACGCAGCCGAGCTCACCGTTTTATTTCAGAAAAAAACCCAGAACTCGAAAACACAAAAGGCCTGCCGAGGATGCAGAGAGAAGAAATCCAGATGCAATGGAGCACAGCCCTGCACAAATTGCAAGGCTTCGAGAATGACCTGCGAGTATCTCGTGTTTCCAAAACGCCAACTCCGCGCCCAAGGGGAGAATAATGTTCCCGATTGGAAACCACGATGACTAATGATTGCGGCTTTATGAGAGATCAGCTTCCCATCAAGAACGTATTACGAATAGAAAGGTTTAAAAATCGAGTGATTGACAACTGGTTTCCGCGCCATGCCACTCCCCGGGTGATCGTCATCAAGTCTCTCCGCTCGCGAGGGTGCACCGGTATACTCGATTCGAATAAGCTCTGGCAAGAACTTTCCGCGTTGAACAAATCGGTGAAATGCTAGCTTCTACCGACTCTTTTCAGCGTCATATCGTAGGCAGGGCGTAGTAGGGTATCTTACTGAACGTGAACGAGATCCGAGTGCTCCGTACTCCATCAACCGTACCACCATCAGGCGGCGTCAAAGTCAGCTTTTGCTCCTCGTAGAAGTTGAGAAAATATTTCGAAAACTCTGCTCGTGCTTTGTAACTTCCCCTTTCCCTATTTCTTCGCCAACAAAGTCGAAAGACTTGAAGAAGAGTTCTTGGCCATTAACGCAAACTCGTGCGGGATCTTCATCGAGAATATAGCGTGGATCATCACCGATGATGTTGATCTGAGATGGATGAAAATATGGAAGCGTCGTCGTCCATGGCGAAGATCCGAAGCTTGACTCCATCCAGTCATACATTTGTTCGCGTAATATTACAGGCCCTGGTTCTAGCTTGTCATTCATGGAGCTGAGCTCGCACTCGAAAGACTCGGAAGATAGATAATCTTGAAGTGTTACGTTCGATAGGTCGGTTCGTCAGTCTCGCCTGCAGTTAATGGTCACTCTGTTCTCGGCGCCTAGGGCCTCAATTGTTCCCGGCAGAATATTGCCTTCCGCATCGAGAACCGCCGTTCGGTTGGCGTTGTCGACTCGCACCGGGTCCAGCTGGTCTCGCATGACTCGTGAACCGTCCACGGCTGTCTTCTGTGCAGTGATCGGAATGGTCCGGTATGAGTTGGTATTGGTATGGTAAATACCGCCAAGACTTGGTATGGTTTGACAAAATCTTGATACCATAGTATTACCGGTATACCGGATCATACCAGTAACGCTAAAAATAGGCACAGGTGAAAGGTTCACTGTGGAAAGTGACCAAGCAGAATCCGAGCGGCGATGACTCCAACATCATCCAAAGGCTCGTTAACCGCTTTCCTGCCAGTATTATCTACCCCATTCATTCATGAAAACCATTATCCTCACAATATTGACCTATGGGTTAGATTCCCATCGCGATCCAAACAAACCGCCTCCCCCTTTCTCGGAGGCGAAGAAATGGATCTGGAAACAGAAGCTGGTACTCGTGATTGACGAAGTCAGCATGCTGGGAGGAGCCACTCTGCACAACGTCAGTCGTCACCTGCAGGCACTCCGTGACTGTCCGGACGAACCATTTGGCGGGATGCCTGTAGTTCTACTGATGGGAGACTTCTACCAGTTCGCCCCGGTGCGGGAAACAAGCCTCCTGATCAACAGACCGCCGAACCGAACACAGACCCCCCTGCGACAAGCGACCATCTCTCACCACAGCGGCTGCAGATTGTGGCATATGTTCAAAACCGTTGTGCTCCTCGAAGACCAAGTCCGGGCACGCAACGATCCCCAACTCCGCGCTCCTGGATCGAGTTCGTAACGGGCGGCAGACCCAGCAAGATCTGAGCTTGCTCAATGCCAACATTGTAGGACGCTCCCAAATCACCTTCCATAATGGTTTGCGTGCTATAACGCCGCTGAACCGCACCCGGTGGGCCCTCAACATGGAAGCTGTCGTGAGCTGGGCGCGCTTCAACAAGCAGCATATCCGTATCTTCATCTCGACTCACACCTGGCGCAACGGCACTCTTTCTCCAAACATCATAGCACAGACCATCGGACAGGGAGACGACTCTACCTGCAAAGTCCCCGGCGTCTTCTTCTACGCCCAGGGCATGCCTGTGGTTGTGAACAAGAACATCTACACTGGCTTGAAAGTTGTGAATGGGGCCGAGTTTACTGCCGTCGACGTAATACTCGATCCCAATCACCCAGGATACCACTTGGCGGATGACGTGACCATCCACTTTGGGCCGCCGCTGGGCATTCTTCTGCAGTCCGAGGAGACGAAAACGTTGGCGATACCATCCCTCCCGGTGGGGACGGTGCTCATCCGACCCATGTCACATACGCTCGACTCGGCCAACTCTCACTTCAGATTCTTGTCGGCAAGATGCAC
>KQ030811.1:0-23173 GCA_000956045.1 Hirsutella minnesotensis 3608
CTGGCACTGGTTGGCCGTGGTCAAGTGGGTCTCCATGTTGGTCGCTTCATCAGTGATGCGCCGCTGCTTCCGCGGCCTGGAAGGAAATTTAGTGAGTCTCCTCCGTTTGCGCTTGGTAGCCTGTCAATTCCGAATCACTTTAGCAAAAAAGGGAGCACTCACACTGTTGGTGCCACCCTTTGCTCCAGTCAACTCCACGATAGAGCGTAAACGTATTGCCCGTGTAGAGTCATTATTGCAGCTCCTGACTGACTCAGGCGAGAGTTGCTGTGTATTACTAACCAATAGCTTCTGAAGCGTCTGTTGATCAAGCGCTGGACCTAGCGCTGTGATGAGATCTTGACGATAGCCCGTCCAGACAGCCTCGATCTGACGATTGTAGGAAGCTTCCGCATCCTCCAGACCGGCTTCGAAAGTGATCTTCAGCCTCTCGAGTTCGCGGCCGTACCCCACGATCTTCTCCTGCAGTTCAGACCGTTCAGAGTTGTTTTGACTGGAGTACAGGGTTTGCCAAGTCTCATCAAGGCAGGCATTGACAGTTGCCAGCGCTTCCTCGTAATCGCGTTTCGGCGATTTGATGGCATCAAGCTCTCGCTCACACTGCGCAGTACGGCGCTGCACTTCCTGCAGTTGCCGAAATATGCGTGGACAGTTTTGATCCGTCATAGCTGCAGCCCTTGGAGATGAGTGGAACGAGCACGTCCGTCGGAATGGTTGCGGATGAGAAAGTTAGGACTGACCGACTGAACAGGGACCTGGCCGACATTTTTGGGAACAAGCGTCAAGCGTCACGTGGACAAAATATGGTGCTGGAATACAGAAACGCTCTCATTTTGAATGCTAAAGCCAAATAAAGTGGGGCATGGCACGGGTACTCCACGTCCCACTCGGGTTGCACCCACTAACTTATTTTAGCCGCAGAAATGCTCAGCCAGCGGGGCTGCCACATTTGACGCGCTATTTGATTCAGCCGTAGGCTGACTTTACATTAGGGAATTGATATACGGGCATGACACTTTTACTACGGAGTACTCCGTATCAATTGTTCATGCCTGTCTAGCAATTGCCGAAATAAAATCATCAATCCACGCGTCGCTGCCCTGGAATGGACGTATGATTTGGAAGGCGATCTTGATCAATTTACCCCGGTGGTATTTTGGGATGTCTCTGTCTGCAAATTGCAGCTCTTATGTAGGATCGCAAAGGGCCAACAATTGTACTGCAACAAGCATGAGTAGCTTGGTGCCATCTATGATTTTGATGTCCGTCTGTCTTGAACATTTGTTGGAACTAACGGCCCGCTTTCAGAATCCTGAATAAGCCGCCGGTGATAACCTTAGTGGAGAACTCGGTCGCGACGTCTTGGAAAGAAAGGCCCGACTTTTTCTGACTAACTATTACAGCTTTTTGCGCCGAATTAAACTCGTTATTAGTCCGGCTATTTGCGCTTATTTCGGTACCAAAGGCACGCTCGTGCGACATCGTGGAGGCAAGTTACGGTGGATTAAAATATGATAGCGCGTCTTTGTTATGATGGGGGTGGGGCGCGCGTTCGTAGACTTTTGGGCACCCATTGTACGTCAAATTCAACGTTGATGTACTCACTCGATGGCAGGCCAGCATCGCAGTGACTGGCATTAACACAATCAGGCCAGAATGGAGGCTGATCTAGAAACACAGAGTCGTCTTGCAGCGGAAGGTCTGTGGAGGAATTGAATACTTGGCCAGTCGTCATGCGGATCATGCTGAATGATCCAAGTCAGTGCACGTCCAGACAAAAGCGGCGAGTTGACAGCATTTCCCCAGGAGTCGGCAAAGTGAAGGGCCGCAATCAGTAACATACCGAATCAGATACGCTGCGCCACAATAGCTAGTAGCCCGGACTATAGAATACTCCTCGGCCTCGGCGCCTAGCGACGGCTCTTGCGGGCACAGCTCGCCGATTTGGGCGGCAAAAGACTCGGCAAGCTCTTGAGCCTCGGCTTCTCGACCACAGGTGAATTGGTACAGCGAGAGTATTCCAAGAGCCTGAATGTCTGCAAGATCATCCGAAAGTCCAGTGCTGTGGAGAATGGCCGCGGCCTCGTCGAAAAAGTCCGTGCTCCTGGACCAGCCGGGACCAGGACTCTGCGTCTCAGGAGTGTTCTCATTGACCACACGAATAGCCAATGCGATCAGGGCATTAACCAGTGCTGAAGAGCAGTACCGATCCGAGCCGCTGTAGTAGTCACGGAGAAATGGGTCTTTGCATATGAGGCAGAAAGGGAGGTACCGGTAGTCCCAGGTCATGAGGGCGTCGAAAAGTTGCCGCACAGAGGCCACCGTCCATCCGGCCCGCATCCACCGATCGCTTTGAGAGTGCGAGAAATCGTCAAAGGCGAGCGAGATGGGAGTGGCCAAGGTGGGCGTCGAAGCTGCTTTGGGCGTGTCGGCATAGCCACTGAAGCCGCTCGAGTCGGAAGCAGACCGGCGTATACCAGGCGGGGAGATGGAACTCATGCAAATGGGGTCTTCGAAGCTGCCCGACAAGGATCCGTCGATGGATTCGGGTGCGCGCACGCCAACCGTCAACATGCGTCCATTGTCGACGTCGAGGTGCGCTAGCTCGTGAAGGATGGCGCTGCGAGACTTGGTGCCCTCGACGAGATGCTGGAGAAAGGCGTGACTGGCGTCGACGTTCTTGAATTTCGTCACCGCATACCTTGATGATGTCCTCATCTACTTGAGCGGCTCAAAGGCCGACCACGAAGCCAAGGTGCAAAAAGTTCTTCAAGCACTTGCCGACGCTGGCCTGCACCTGGACCCAGCGAAGTGCGAGTTTTCGGTACAAGAAGTTCAAGTACCTTGGGTTTATTGTCAGTGCAGGAAAAGGAGTCGCCTGTGACCCTGAGAAGCAGCGCGCCATCCGCGAGTGGGAGGCTCCGACCTCAGTCAAGGGCGTGAGAAGTTTCCTGGGCTTTGCCAACTACTACCGGATCTTCATTCCCGACTATGCCAAGATCACGCAGCCTTTGGATGCCCTGCTGAAGAAAGGAACCGCCTTTCGTTGGGGGCGGGCAGAGAACGAGGCGTTTCAAGAGCTGAAACGACGATTTTGCGAGTCTCCTGTACTCAAGCAGTGGGACCAGCCAAAGAAGCAGCGAAGGAGTTCCACGATGCCATTCGATATCAGAGGAAGGCGCATTGGGATGACTTTCTCTCCGACGATGTCAACATTTGGAAGGCGACCAAATATCTCAAAGCCGGCAAGAGCACTACGGGCGACAAGGTGCCACCTTTGAGGAAAGGGGATGGATCGACGACCAAGGATAAAGCAGACCAGGTAGACGAGCTGCTCGGTACCTTCTTTCCACCCTTGCCTGCGAGAATCGAGGATGAGGGGGTGCGACCACAGCGGAAAGCGGTACCCATGCCCGGATTGACTTTGGGAGAGATCGAGGAAAAGGTCATGACAGCGAAACCGTGGAAAGCACCCGGAGGAGATGAACTTCCGACAGCGGTGTGGAGGCAACTTTGGCCGGTGGCAAAGGATCGGATATTTGCTCTCTTCGATGCATCTCTTCGAGACGGCGTGGTACCTCGCCAATGGAAAAACGCCAAAATTGTCCCGCTGAAGAAGCCACACAAAGACGACTACAAGGTAGCCAAGGCGTGGCGACCAATCTCGCTTTTGTCGACGCTTGGTAAGATACTCCAAGCGGTCGTGGCCGAGCGCATCTCGTATGCAGTAGAGACCTACGGTCTTCTACCCGCGAATCACTTCGGAGCGAGAAAGCGACGGTCTGCCGAGCAGGCGCTGCTGCTGCTACAGGAACAGGTTTACAAGGCTTGGCGCAACCACAAGGTGCTCAGCCTGATCAGTTTTGATGTCACGGGCGCCTACAATGGAGTTTGCAAGGAAAGACTGCTCGAGAGGATGAAGGCGAGAGGGATACCAGCCGAACTGGTAAGATGGATAGATGCTTTTTGCTCTGAGCGAACAGCCTCATTGGTAGTCAACGGGTACACATCGGAACAACGGGAGCTGCCTCAAGCAGGTCTCCCTCAAGGATCACCACTGGCACCGATTTTGTTCCTCTTCTTCAACGCGGACCTGGTCCAGAGAAGAATCAAGGCGGAAAGCGGCTCGATTGCATTCGTGGACGATTACTCGGCCTGGGTAACCGGGCCCACCGCGGAAGCGAACCGAGAAGGTATTCAAGCGATCATTGACGATGCGCTCAAATGGGAGGCACGCAGCGGTGCGACTTTTGAAGCAGACAAGACGACGATCGTCCATTTCACGCGAGCCACCGTGCGTAACAGCGATAAGTCGTTCCTGATCCGAGGCCAAGAGGTCCAACCCAAGAAGAATGCCAAGATTCTGGGAGTGATAATGGATGATGAGCTGCGATTCCAGGAACACATGATGAAAGCGGCTGCCAGTGGACTCAGCGCCGCCATGGGCCTGAGAAGGCTGAAGATGCTGTCACCGAGAGTGTCGAGACAGCTTTTTGAAGCAACAGTCGCGCCAGCCATGGATTATGCCTCTAATGTCTGGACGCATGCCGTCCGTGCGAAACATGTCGGTTGGATGAACAAAGCACAGATGATAGGGGCGCAAGCCATCACAGGCGCGTTTCGTACGGTCGCAAAAACCGTGGCTATGGCCGAGGCCAACATTCGAACGCGCCGATGCAGAAGATTATCACAGCGGGGCAAACGGTGCAGATGGACCGAATAGAAGACATACACGAGTATGCGTTGCCACTATGGACACCACGTGTCCAAGCGGTGTTGGGGAGCGACACAGCGAAAGCCATCAAGGCAGCAAATGATGCCAAAGGGATTGTGATAGCGACATCCGGCTCGCAAAGGGACGGCATGGTGGGGATGGGAGGCGTAGTGTGCAACGTGAATCACGACGGCCCGGGCGTGGTTCTTGCCAGCTACTCCGTGTGTCTCGGGACTGCAGATGAGCAGAACCCGTACACGGCGGAACTGGCAGCGATAGCAATGGCGCTGATGTGTACGCCGACCGACCCGCCTTGTCGAGAGGTGACGGTTCAGGCGTCCTCGTAGGCAATCCGGCCAAGGCACCATTCGCCAAATTTACGACCACGTCAATCGACTGGTTAGGCGAGGCTGGTGTGTGAAACTCATCTGGGCACCAGCCAAGCAAGTACGGTTCGTATGGGCATCGCTCGCCAAGACGGCAGCGAAGAAAGCAACCCAAGCAGGAGCGGTGGCAGGAAAACCGTCGTACCGAGCAAGATCCACAACGCTTCGTCTAGCACTCGCTCGACAACAGCGTGACCAGCTTCCGGAAAATGTGGGAAAGCACTCAAAACGCATCGACAGGGCATTGCCAGGGAAGCACACCCGCACACTTTACGATTCTCTGACAAGAAAAGAAGCCGACATTCTCGTTCAGCTTCGCACCGGCATGTCGCGACTGAACGGGTACCTGCATGCGATAGGAGCCACAGATTCAGATTTGTGTGATTGTGGCCAGGCAGCAGAAACAGTTGATCACTTTCTCTTTCGATGCACAAAGTGGATTGCGCAATGGGGTGTCCTGTTCGAATGCGCGAGGGTCAAGATTGGGAATTTGTCTTTCTTCTTGGGAGGAAAAGCTGCATCAGATGGAGATAAGTGGAAGCCAGACATGCAGGCGGTTCATGCGGCGATCAAATTCGCGATTGAGACGGAACGGCTCGACAGAAAGCAGCAACCATCAGAAGACAACTGAGCTCTAACAAGCAACTGCACTAAGTTACTAACACATCTCAGCTTCGGAACTGGCAGACCGCGCTTCAGCTGCTGTGTGTGAATAGGATGCTGAACACTTGGAGAATTCGGCCTTCAAGCAGGCTTGTCATGGGACCAATGATAACGAGGCTGTCCAGCAAACGATAAGACGACAATCTGTTGGGCTTGGGGAGTCAAGGAACAAACGTGCTGAACTGTACTCTAGACTGTGTAAAGGCCTTATAGGGACCACCCTCCGGGCGAAATAAATCCTACTCTATCCGTACTCTACTCTACGCGCCATTTGATTCAGCCGTACTCCGTAGGCTCCGACAACAGAAATATTAACTCCACATGGTGACTAGAATCTCTGAAGTTATAATGCTCTTCCCGTTAAATACCTTTTCCCATTATTACGAATTGCGGTGCGAATCATCCTAATTCCTAAATCCAGCATCCAGGCATAGATGGCTGCTCTATCGTACCGACGCGGCCGCCGCAATGCGACTGCCAAGTGGTGTATATAGGAAAGACGAGGAGGACAATACCAGAGTGGTCCATCACCTGGGTTTGCAGGAAACTTGGGAAAGTTTCGGGTACCATTACATCCAGGCAATGAAATGACTGGTGACGCTGTGTACTCTCAGGAAGCACTTGACACTGTCATCACGAGGCTTGGTGAACTGAACAGCCAGTCCAATTCCGCGCCTCCTGCATCCGAGCACACCATCAGCAGTTTGGACTGGGTGCCAGTTGACCGAGAGATGCTAGATAGTGGTGCAGAGGTACATTACTCCATTTGCATCGATTAAATGAAGGAGGGCGAGATGGCGGTGTTTCTTCTATGCATCGGTTCCATGAGGTTTGCGTCGGAGCAGCACAACTACTGTCCTGTTTGCCGAACACTTATTGAGGGGGAATAAGTAAACGGAACGACAGAAGCTAGAACACGATCGACGTGATTGTTTCCGAACAGCCACAATGCCCAAGGGGAGATCCATCGTTGTGCAATAGAGTCGCTGGTCACCACAGCATCTGAGGACTTCGCATCGACCTAAGAACTGCATTGTCCACCGACTCTCCCGTCGAGAATTTCACTCAAGCATGACTCGCACTGTAGGTCACCGCAAAGAGCCTATCCACCAATTCCCTTCAACCATTTCCAGATCCCTCTTATGATGGTTTCTACGGCATTAAGTACCAATCTCTTAGTCCCCGTCGTGCTATTTAGATCAGAGCCACGCCGAGCCACGTTCAGGACTGCCATTGGGGTAAACACGGAACATAATCTGTGTCATTTAATATGTCATTAATTGATCAATTTAATTAATTTTTCAAAGTAGAACAGTCGCAAATCTTCACCCCAGCCATTGGAATATGCAATCTTAAGGGAGCCTTTGTCAAAACCATCGGCGTCTCGTCGTAACCATCTGCAAACATTTAGAGGTAGCTGGGACAGACTATCATGCTGTCGGCGTCTCTAGTCGATGGTGATGCGGCGCGACTCATGGCGCTTGGCTTTGGGTACGGTGATGCTTAGAATGCCGTCCTTGAAGCTGGCAGTGACGGCATCCCGGTTGACACTGCTAGGGAAACTGAAGGTGCGAGAAAACTCCCCAACGCTGCGCTCCGAGAGCCAGTATCTTGCTGCATCTGCGGACTGGTTGGCGACCTCTTCAGTCTTCCGACTGGCAATTTCGGTGGAAGAGCCCTTGGCCGCGTCTTCTACAGTAACATGATGCGACGGAGCCGTAAGGTCCTCTCCGCCTTCGGTGATGGTCCTTGCCCCCGGTGTGCCTGCCGTGTAGGATCGCTCAACCCGGCCGCGCACAACCATAGTCTGCGGCTCCGTAAACTCCATCTGGACTCGCTCCTTGTCGACCCCAGGAAGCTCGCCGTGGAGCTCATACTGATCACCGGTCTCCCGAACGTCAAACTTTGGCTGCCAAATAGACAGCGCCGAGCGTCGATAATTGCCGTTTCCGGTGGACGAACGAACGTGGGTGTCAAACTCGTCGAGGAGCCGGAAAAGCGGCGCGAAAGATGCGTCTGGGTTGTAAAAGTTGTGCGGGAAGAAAGCCATTGTGCGGATTTGGGTAAACTTATTCGGGTCGATGGAAAGTCGCCTCAGGTTACGTGGGAGTCTTCGAGGGAGGGCTGATCTGCACGCCTGCATCGAGTACTTGCCCCTGTACCTTATTTCTCTGCGAAGGCGTGTGATGGCAGGGGACGGTTCGCCTCTGCTTTATACTTCGAAGATGGCGAAACAGCGAGCGTTTGTTCTTTTATCTTTCAACACCGAGGAAGTTGGCGATGGACAATGCTGGGATGATGACGAAACGACTGCGCGCTGTGATTGCTGACCTGGTGGTGGGCTAGGTAGTGGGTGATCGTGGAACTTTCCAGTGGTTTGACCACTATTTGACATCAAGTGGATGTCACAGGTCAGTTTTTGGTCGGCGGTCGGCGAACCACCCCGCAGATAACCGTTCCGCCTGGTTGATGTCAACTCCGGAGCATAAAGAGCGAAATCAGCGCTAATGGCGAAGAAACGACTATCAAGGATTAGGGACCGTACGATCAATGATGAGCCCCGTCAGCTGTAACCCTGTCATGATTAGAAGCTCGAATACACTGAAACTAGGGGTGACCTTTGGTGAGGCGATTCAGATGAGCCCGCAGTTGACCAAGAGACATGTAGTCCAAGCCACGGTCGCCGCAATTAGATGTCCAAGGGTAGACCGCGAATGTTCGTTTACAAGCCCACTTGACCGTTTACAAGAGGCAGACCCGAATGCTTCCCCCGGAGGGATGGTCAGATATGGATAGCCACCAGCAGGGTGCGCCGGAGCGTAGCGACGGTGTGAAAGCGACCGTAGGGAGCGTTCATTGCGTACGTTTACAAGTGAATTACATGTAGACACGATACAGATTGAATACAGAACGGGAGTTGAAAGGCGACGGAGGAGCTGTTTGACCGGAGGGAGTTGTTTGACTGGAAAGAGTCGAGTGAAGCGAGAGTGTGTGTGAACGCAGTGAATCACGAATGCAATGAGTGCGAATGAGCCCAGGAGACGCAAGTCGGACGGGCGAATGAAAGAAAGGGGAGAGGAGCGAACAGGCAGATATATTTTATTGCAACCTTTCACTTACACAGTCAGATAACGGGCCTTTCCTTTGCCTCTACCTCGACTTTACCCTTGGATCCCAACGCCATGGCAAACTGCCAGAGACCTCGTCGAATGCAGATACGAATGGCTTGCCGGAGGTGTCGCAAGAAACGTGCAAAGGTGAAACATGAGCCCGCATGATGTCCCCTCCCCATCCAAGCTTCTTGCCTAGCCAGGCTAGTTGACTGATCGCCTGTTAGTGTGATGGGCAGGCACCTTGTAAAAGGTGTGTCGAGGCCGATGAGGGATGCGGATATGACAATACGAGGCGCGAATCCAAGGACGACTTGCGAGCAGAAATAGACCGCCTTAGAAAGTGCAACGAGGAGAGCGAACGCCTTTTCCGTGCTCTTTACGCCATCAAGGATGTAGACACCAGCCACGTCTATCTCCAGCATCTCGTCGAGGGCACCAAGTCCCGCCGTGCCATCCTTCAAGAGCTACCGCACCTCGACGTCGACAATGGACGCCTGTCCACGACTGACGTGCCCGCACCCGAATCCGTGGCCGGATCTTCGTCCAGCCTCGAAGACCCCGTTTGTGCGCACTGCCTGAGTACCATCTCCCCGTCTAGTATGCGCCCTTCTACTTCCGACTCGGGCGGCTTCGGTGGCTATGCCGGCGCGTCCAAGGCAGCCTCGACGCCCGCCTTGGCCACTCCCATCTCGCTGGCCTCCATTTCCTTTGACGGTTGCTCGCACCCTCAAATCGATCGGTGGATACGGGCCGGATGGACGGTGACCTCTGTGCGGCAACTTTTCGACACACTCATGACCTGGGACTATCCCCCTTTTTGTCTAATTTGCAAAGACCCGTTTCTCCGTGACTACTACAGCGGCTCGACGCGGTACTGCTCTTCAGCGCTGGTTAATGCCCTGCTCGCGTTGGCTATCCGTGTGGTCAATGAGAACACTCCTGAGACGCAGAGTCCCGGTCCCGGCTGGTCCAAGAGCAAGGCTTTTTTCGACGAGGCCGAGGCCATCCTTCACAGCACTGGGCCTTCGGATAATCTTACCGACATTCAGGCTCTTGGAATGCTCTCGCTATACCAAGTCACCTGTGGACGAGAAGCCGAGGCTCAAGAGTTTGCCGAGTCATTTGCCGCCCAAATTGGCGAGCTGTGCCTGCAAGAGCCGTTGTTGGGTGCTGAGGCCGAGGAGTATCTTAAAGTCCGGGCGATTAGCTATTGTGGTGCAGTGTCACTGATTCGGTATGTCACTGGTTGCGGCCCTTTACTTTGCCGACTCCTGGGAAAATGCCGACAACTCGCCTTATTTGTCAGAACGTGCTCTGACTTGGATCCTTCAGCATGATCCGCATTACAACTGGCCAAGTATTCAACTCCTCCGAAGACCTTCCGCTGCAAGACGACTTTGTGTTTCTAGATCAGCCTCACTTCCGGCCTGAGTACGTTTATGCCAGTCACTGCGGTGCTGGTATGCCATCGAGTGAGCACATCAACGTTGAAGTCTACAAATCGACCTGGAGCGCCGCATGGTAACACAGCATTAGATATCGACGTCAATACACGCGCCACGCCGTTGTACAATTTGCAGCTAATCCCGGCAAGGGTTTTCCAGCTCACAGAATGGGTGTACAAACTACTTTCGTCAACTGACCTATACGACGGGTTTTCCAATTCGAACGCCGTTATGGCCGTCTACACCAAATGTCTAGACTGGTACGAGAAGATTTTCTTGCTTCTCAAGACGGACGGAATCGACACGCCGTTCGTACTCTTCATACAGTAAGTATACCACTCTCTACGCGTTGACTATAATGACTCGCGAACAAGGAAATTGCAGTCATGAACTCTAACCGTATCTTGCAGCATGTACTATCAATTCTGCCTCCTGTGCATCTTCCGACCACTGGCAGAGGTTGCCTTGGTCGATTCTGACATTCGACCTCGCGAAATCTGCCTTCAAGCAGCCGAGTCCATCCAGGTGCTTTTGCAATCATACAACCGACTCTTCACAATGAAAAGAGTTTCTTCCTTTATCCCCTACTTCGTCTGCGCCTCTAGTCTGGCAGAGTTGGCAATGGACCCGTCGTGCGCCAATGCCCCGTTACCTTCGGCGCAAACCTTTCCGCCCGACAACTATCTCTGAATCCAGATTCGACGCCGAGATCAAAAGTTTCGACTTCTATCAAAACTGTCGGCCAAGCCCGTCCGCCGATTAGATGCAAATCATTTGTTTTTGTAAGGCGCACACACAGAACTAAACAGAGAGTGAAGAACGGGGGCCGTATCATTCAATTCATTGACCTCTGAGAAGCCCCTCTCGCAAGCTGTGGTTATCCTCAGTCCTTGCTCCTACTGGCGCATTAAGATCTCCCCACCAATTTAGAATTACACGACCAGATCTTTTAAGCGTGCGACAGTTTTGCCAGCCATTTACTCGTGGAGACAAACCCAAACCACCGAGTTGCATTCATTGGCCGAGAGGAGGATCCGAGGACATCTGAACTGACTCAAACCCCAAATCAATGACCCATGAGGCCGAAGCGCCATAGTAATTCTGCGGGTATCAGAAGCCTGGCTGCAGGATGGAAAGAAAGAATAAATGAATGAATGGAGCCCGGAGGGAGTCGCCAACAAGCCGGGCGCGGAAGATGGCCATGGCGCCGGGTGGGAAAGCCTTAAGAGCAGAGGTTACTCGGCTCCGAAGAGGCCTCTCATTTCAAGTCGGGGATCGACTGCGGCTGGGCGAAGCTTGAGGGCTACTATTTCGAAACTGATAGGCGTCATACGGTCATACGGTTACCGACACTGGAAGACTGCGATGAACAAGCCTCATTGGTATAGCGACGTGCAGTTGGCTGTTAGTAGCCTGTTCGATGAATACCGACGACAGGTTGAGATTGAAACCCAGGCTCAAACTGGGTTTCAGAATGATGACTCCGAAAAAGTCGATGCTGAAAACGAATACATGCTCGTTGGGCAAGAGATCAATCAGTTCATCAAGTACGCGGTGTGGAAAGGTCAAGGCAGTAAGGGAACTTGACTTATTCCAGACCCGGCCAATTTACGTCCAAGACATTGACGTTGCAAATCCTCTTGATTGGTGGAACCGACATCGACTGGAATATCCGGTGTTGTATTGAATGGCGCTAGATTTATTCTCTATTCCGGGTGTGAGTGCTGAGTGTGAGAGTGTTTAGCCAGACAAAGTAGATGATGACAGACGAGCGCAATCGGCTTGAAGATCTCCCTGAGGAACATTTCTGCCAAGCCATCGCTAGAGATGCGCGACGACACCGGAATATATCGCGCATAACGCGTCAATCGGTCGACCACGACCAAGATACTTGAGTAAATCTTCTTCCCACATCGAACCGGCGGAAGGTCTGTGATGAAGTCCATAGAAATCTCCTGCCACGGGCGACTTGGCGCTGGCAGTGGCGCGCGCAAGTAACCCGTAGGGCTTGTGATGCCTCGGCTTCGCGAGCTGACACTCGCGACAAGTAGAGACGTAACGACGCACATCTCTGCGCAATCCTGGCCAGTAGTACTGCACCTGGATTCGCTTCGACGTCTTGGTTCCGCCTTGATGGCCAGCAACCTCATCGTCGTGAAACAACATTAAGATCTCGTTTCTCCAGCCCGCAGGCACGAAGATCTTTCCGTGATAACATAAGAGTCCCTTGTCATTGGTAATTATTCACGATGGGATCCTTCGGTCGGACGTGCGCTTCACGAGCGGATGAGCTTCGTCGAGAGCTTTGAGAAGCGCAGCAAAGGCCATCCGACGCGAGTGAAGGAGCAGAGGGACGGGCGGTATTCCTGCCTCCCTGTGCAGGACGTTCGTCGGTTTCGTCCTCCACACACGCAGAATAGCCTGAAGGTACGTGTAGAGTGCCTTGCTCATCTTCTTGACGAGATGACCAATCCCCGACGGCCCCTCCTTGGATGGCTTAGTCCAGCGCAGGCACGTCGGACCAGGCATCCCCTGCATAGAGTAGCACCGGGATGACGCAAGCGCAACAGCTCGCCGCACAGCGCTCGGCAAAGGACCATGCTTGGTATTTGTCAGTTTCCTGAGATGGAAGGTAACGGCCTGCGCCTTGGCCGTCCATTTCTCGACGTGAGTCTTGAATATCAGTGTGCTGTCGAGCCAGAGGCCGAGCCAGCGTATTGCTCGATCTGGGCGTTTCTCTACTTCGCCATGGAGAACTGGTGGCGCCGTCTTGGGCGTCGTCCGAAAGAAGTGCATCACTTCTGATTCTCAGGGTCGAAGGCGATTCCGTAGGCGGCGCCCCACGACACAAGTTCACGCACGTGGTGAGATGATTCGGCGGACGTCTCGTCCAGGCTATTGCCGACGCAGAGAATGGCAATGTCGTCCGCGTAGCCGAAGCGTCCCTGGGCGTCACCTAGGCGATATATCGACTCCATATACAACAGGAAGAGGATCGGCGAGACTGGCGATCCCTGTGGCAGACCGCACTGGAGAGGCGATGAGTCCGTCACGGTATCTTGATAGCGGATGCGTGCCGATCTGTCTTGCATAAAATCTGTCTTGCATAAACGAGTCGACCCAGCACGCGAAGTTCGGTGGCCATCCTTGCTCTCGTAAGCGAAGGATCAACCTGTTGCGAAGGACTGTGTCAAAGGTGCCCTGGACATCCAAGGCCACCAAGGTTGCAACTTGCTTGCGATCGAACGCCTCGTCGATGTCATAAACCAAGGCAGCTACAAGGTCCACGGCCGACCTCATCGGAAGCGCGCCGGCTTGCTGAGGATGCAGCACGCCGAAATGGACCGAGGCCCACGCTAGTCGCCGTGCGATGAGCCGCTCGAGGCCCTTGCTGAGACAGGACAAAAGGGGAGATGGGCCAGCCTCCACACCTGCTGCTCTAAGCAGTGCGAGCTGGTCATATCGAGTGAGTCGCGTGTCCGGCGTTGCTGGCCGCGTCAGTTTCCTTGGATAGCAGCTCTTGAGCCATGTTGCCGCGCTATAAGTAGCCGCCAGCCACAGATTCTAGGTCCATTGGCGTAACGGGACCCGGGCTCCCCAGGGGGTGCAGTCTCGGGGATAGGGGCTTGTGGACCGACGGGGCCGCCAGCCAGATGTCCTTGAGGGACATGGCGCTGAGTGACGACTTGGAGACGACATTTGATGAGCCTCCGAGGGCCATGGCGGCCTGCGCAATCATGTCGCGTTGATATTGCTGCATCTTGCGGCGGGACTCGACCTCGGGGGTTTCGCCCGGTGAGAGTTGGGATGCGTGTTTGGGAGAAAGGACGTCAGGCTTGACTGAGGCGGCCAAAGAGTCGGCGACAGTCAGGCGGGGTTGCGTCTTGGCCTTGGTTCGCTGGTGCTGCTCGTAGTTGGAGGGATAGTATTTGCCCATGGGCAATGGGCTGTCGTGGAAACCAGGGGCGAGGTATGACGAGACGGGCATGCTGGCCTGGGCCATGGAGGCAGCGAGGTCCTTGCGTTCGGCGTGCATCGCGACTGAATCTGACTGATGAAGGCGATGGCGGGAAAAGGCAGCGTCTTGGTGAAACGGATGAGGACGGTGAATACGGTAACCCTTGGGGTCCTCGTGCATGGGAAAATAACCCCTTAGATAGAAAAAACGTGTTAGTCGCATGGTCACGGGGCGGCCCAAGCACGGCGGGAAGACAGGCCCATCGTCGACGTCAGGCATTCCACCAGTGGGTCCAACTTACCCAGGGAGGTCGCCCCGCACAGAGAGAGGTTCGGGGGGCGTGTAGACGGGCGCGGCCGCGAGCTTCTTGATATTGGGCAACTCGATGGCAATGGGGCGGCTGTCTGCACTCCGAGGCGACGTAATGGAAGAGTTGTCCGGACTCTCTGAACGAAGTTCAAAATAAGGAGGGCAGGGTTAGCCAACTATATATCATTTGCACAAAGTCATGGCAGACGGCCCGGGCGGGGATGGGCAAAACGCCAAGGCCAACGAACGTTGCAGCGGAGAAGGGCACGATTTCCGAGGAACAGGGGTGGTGGAGGGAGGTGAGTGGAGTTGTTGCGGGATGGTTCTGCCCATCTCACCCAATTTTCCCCATCCCCCACGCACGCAGAGCTGATCGCGCTTCTGGGTGGGCATCTGTCTCGGTTGCAGGGAGGGGCTCGTGGGAGATGCTGCACCCTGCCATCGGACACGCCCGAGACGACGACACAAGGGCAGCTTGGGGCAGCGGGGCGCTGGCCGTGGGGAGGAGAGAGAGGAGGCTGTGTGAGTGCTCTAGGTCGAGAGTAGACGGCTTGCATGTGGAAGGCTAGGGAACGAGCTAGCCGCCATCCTGAACATCGAATCGACGCGAATTTCGATATGGACCCTTTTCGTTTCGGACGCAGGGACGTCCGGTTCCTTTTTCAGGGCTCTCCATTTTGTTCTGAGAGGGAGCAGCCCAGTACGACAAGCGTCACGGAAGGCTATTGCAATAGGGTGGAGTGCAAAACAAACAGCAAAACAAAGAGGTGCCCAAAAAGTCGAAATCACTCACTTTTACAGGCAAGCGCCCGGTGCTCGTCGTCAACAGTTCGAGTAGCGTGAGCAGGTGTGCCGGGCGCCGAAGAGACGGGCACGTCGGCGGCATCGTCGGCGTGGGCAGCGCTCGAGTTGGAGGCCACCGACAGCTCCGACGAGTTGGACAGCGTGCGTCCGGGCATGGCAGGGCGGGGGCGGGGGGAAAGGTAGGCTGCAGACGGCTTGAAGGAGCGGGCGAGGCTGGCCATGGCGAGACGGGTGCTACCAACTGGGCCAGGGTTCGGGGTCGCTTTGCGGGTCGGGGGATGTCAAGTCTTTTTTGGATGGGATAATAGGTCGCCTGCAACGATGGTGCGGCGGCAGACGGGCGAACGGGGGCACAGCGGCCGGGGACGGTGGGCTAGTCGTGATCTTCGTCGCACAATGCAGCAGGCGTCGTCTCTGTCGCTGTCGTCTCAATGCGTGTGGCTCTCTCGTTCAAGGTTGGAGCCCAACTCATGCCGCGGCGTGTTGGACGAGTCAGGCGTGCCGTCAGGTCCAGGCACGGGCCAGTAGCACGTCTATCATGACGCGGCGTTTCGGGTCTTGTTGAGGCGGCTTGGCCCACACAACAGGCTGGCGATTCTGAAGCTCTCGACGTGTCTCAGCCTCAACCAATTAGGACAATGGTGAATGAGGAGAACGAGGAAAGGTGGAGTGAGCGAGATTGAAAAGAGGGTAAGAAAACATAAAATGAGTCGACAGCCCTTGGTCATCTGCTGAGAGTGACAGAGACGGGGAGGAAGGATGGGCAAGCAAAGCCAAACTAGACGAATGGGCCAATGGCAGTGCCGGTATCCGTGCTCCGCCCAACTTTATTTGGAATTCACAAGCCCCCATGGTGCTCACTAGTGTTCCCGTTAGGTAAATTACCTCGATTTTGGGATAAATGACCGTCAAAAAACCCAGGGTTTATGACACCAGTCATTTATCACGTGATCATTGGTGTACGTAAGTTGCATGCAAGTGTAGAAATATGCGTTTTGACTCCATGATTGATGGTAGAGGTTGGCTCAAGAGAGTTCAAAGGGGAGATGCGATTGCTGGGGTGTCTTGGCCAAAATGAACTACACTCCTGCGGTTCGATCGGACCCGGAGGCCGGGGAAGGAATGATCCCTCGGACTTGACAGATGATATGATACGAACGAGACTAGTGACTAGTCCCGATTACAGAGGTTTATGACGGTAAAAATTACTGGTCTTGGGTTTTTTTACGTCAGTTGGTAAGTTGGGGTTTATGACGTCAAAACTGATCCTACCGCCAACAATCAAGGTGTTGGAGGACTCCAGTAGGATCTAGAAGGTTCCATGGATATGGCGACTCTGTCGCCCGAGTCTATATAGACTCGGGTCATCCTTACATATAGACAAGCATCAATAGATTCTCTCATTCATTTCCAGTCCGCCGGTGCGGACAATACAAGGCCTTCGCGACGAACCACCTCTCCCCAAGTCTCTAGGCCAATAACGCAACGAAGAAATGGGAAGGTGCCCCCTTGGTCATCTCGATCAAGGAATAATCAACTCTCGATGCTTCGGGGATTAAGCTTGACGTTTTCGCCCTAACTCTCCCTGGTGCCCGGGTTATTGAGAGAAGTTTAATCCGTAGTGTAGGCTGGACGTCGGCCGAAGGTTCTAGAGTCATCCAGAGGATTCGCGTCGCTGCAAGCACAATATGTCACCATCACATCACTCCGCGACGCCGTGCCGTGTCGTTGGTTCTCGGACATTCACGCCGCTTCCAGAGGCGCCCGTCTGGCGATTTGCGAGCCGTTTCTCGAGTGTGCGGCAAGGGTCGACATGAGATGATGACGAGCTGTACTCCGTGTATAATGCACGATGCCTCGAAGCCCGGATCCATATCATCAACAGCACAATCATCAAGCAGTCGCTCTCGACACCTTGACTTCAAAGCACACCAATCTTTGCTACCAAGCAACATCTTCGTACTCTTCATAAAACGCACCAAGGCCTTTAGCAGTTACTGCATGCACTCTTGCCGAACAGCTCTCCCCCGAGCAATCCCACGCACCCTCAAGCGCATCTCCCTGGAGCCAACCACCACCCAGACACGCAACATGGCCTTCTTCCCGCGCAACTTCTACCAGGGCCCCTCGGACAGCTCCTTCACACCGCTGTTCCGACTGCTCAGCGACTTCGACAACTACTCGCGCCAGGTGTCAGGCGGCCAGCAGCAGCAGCAGCAGCACCAGGGCCGGCGCCACGGGTCGCTGCCCTCGTGGCAGCCCAAGTTTGACGTGCGCGAGACGGACAGCGACTACGAGCTGCACGGCGAGCTCCCCGGCATGAGCAAGGAGCACGTCCACGTCGAGTTCACCGACCCGCAGACCATGCTGGTGCGCGGCCGCGTCGAGCGCAACTACTCGGCCGGCACCCCGCCAGCCGGCCACATCGAGGACTCGCACGAGGCCCGCGGCGCCATTGCCGAGGGCGATGCCGCCGCCGAGGAGCACCGCAGCAGGAGCCCGCACCGCGCCACGGTCGAGGACGACGACACCGAGGGCGCCGTCGCCACGACAAAGGCTGAGCAGCAGCAGCAGCAGCACAAGAAGCCGGCCGACACGGCAAAGTACTGGATCTCGGAGCGCAGCGTCGGCGAGTTCGCGCGCAGCTTCAACTTCCCGAGCCGCATCGACCAGGACGGCGTCTCGGCCAGCTTCAAGGACGGCATCCTGTCCATTGTCGTGCCCAAGGCCAAGAAGCATGAGTCTCGCCGCATCGCCATCAACTAAAACATGGGTTTTCCCTGCTCGCAATCTCTTTTCCAAATGACCACAATTTGCTCGTACGCAACCAACTATATACACACTCACGACCTCTTGACGACAATGGATCTAAATCATGGATGACTTGGTTCTTCTCTTTCGGGACAGGCGGTGCTGGGATGATGATGAGATTGACCGAGGTGGTTTAAACCGCCTGGCACGCGCCTCACTCTTCATGATTTGCAAGTTTACTACCCGTGCCACGCTCCACTTATTTCGCGTTCGTTCCTCACCAGCTCCATAAGCTGGTGCTGGACACCGCAATAAAACGCTTCGTAGAGATCGAAGGGGCCGGTCATCTGGTCGAATTCGCCGACCGTTCACGCTTCCTTTCCGAGCTTCGCACCACCAATAGGGAGGTCACAACGATCTGAGGTCACCGAAGGAGGGCGCGGAAGGAAGAACCTTCGGAACCTTCCGTTCCTCAGGCATTGCCGGCAGCCTATGCTCCGGTAACCTCTGGGCGCTTGCTGATGGCAGCTATGTGCTGCCGGTAACTGCCTAGCTGTGCTTGCCAGTAACCAAGCAAGGGTATGTCCGGTCACAGCATCGTCCAAATCACTGCGTGGTACGGACACGGAACAGATCCCGTGGTTGGTATGGCTGTTCCGGAACTGATGCAACAGTTCCCGTTGAAGTTCACATGAGGGGCATCAGCTGCCGGCAGCGCTAGCCAATGTTCGCCACGGCCCTCACTTTATATAGCCCACGATTCTGGCACACCGCTCGCAGTAGTAGAGGTTATATCCGATGCGGACTAAGTTGGCCGTACTCATCTCACCCGAACAGGCGCATCGCATACAGCGCAGCACTTCAACTGAGGAGTTGGGTCGTATCGCAGTGATAATATCCACGTTGTCAGTCCCGGAAGTTGGAGGGTCAAAGTCGGAAGGAGGGGAAGAGGACGAAGAGGAGGATCCAATACGCTGATTCGAGGGGCGATGTGGCATCATTGCCATATTATATCCGGTATATGTAGCGGGCGTTGTGCGTGTATCTAGTCTTGAAGCCATTCGCAACATTTGGTAATAGTCAAATTATCGTTCAGAGACGGCTCAGAGGACATCCGCGGTATGTTTCTCGGTCGTGGGGGGTAGGGAATTTCGCTGTATGTGGAATTGGTTGACCAGAGCAATGCATTTACCGTGATGTCGGAAAAGGAACGAACGACTTCGTCTTCATATGGGCAGTTTGCAGAGTGGCTAATGGTGAGTAGAAATAGACGCAGGGTCCCGGAGCATCAGAGGTGCAGAAATCGCAGCGAATGGGAGAGAATGTTCTGGGACAGTCTGGATCGACTGAGGGAGAAATAGTCGGTGCAAGCGGGGCGCCGGAACCCTCGGAGCCGGTACATAAAAAACATGGTCTCCGGTCTAGAACATTGATTGGGCTGCAAATAACCCGGCACCTTCATCCAGAAAGGGGGCCCGTCACTGATTAGTCTCATTTACTTGTACAGGGGTTAGACGGACGGAAACGGGCCCCGTTCTGGCTTTAGTCGGTGCCTTGAGGAACGAAAGGACTTATTAGCGCGCGCGGAAAAAGGAAAAAAACCGCCTGGATTTCACCCCCAGAATGCCTTGCCTTGAGGAACGAAAGGACTTATTAGCGCGCGCGGAAAAAGGAAAAAAAACCGCCTGGATTTCACCCCCAGAATCCCGCTTTCCTATTGGTCCAAAAATTACCTCTTTGCCTTGAGGAACGAAAGGCTCCTTCTGGACGCGGAGAAAAACCAAAAAGCCCAAAAACTACTTCACCCTCGAAATCCTGGCTTCTGATTGGCCCAAAAATTGCCTCTTTCGTCCTAGCCCCTTGCCTGTTGTCCTTGCATGCAGAGCTTCCTTGTCATTGGTTGTGGTTGCTTTCGCCCTCTGATCGCCCTCAGGTCGTGGTCTGTGGTCGCCTTCTGGACGCGAAGGGAAAAACCCAAAAAAAAAACCCCTAAAACTACTTCACCCTCGAAATCCTGGCTTCTGATTGGCCTATGGCCTAACTCTTTCGTCCTAGCCCCTTGCCTGTTGTCCTTGCATGCAGAGCTTCCTTGTCATTGGTTGTGGTTGCTTTCGCCCTCTGATCGCCCTCAGGTCGTGGTCTGTGGTCGCCTTCTGGACGCGAAGGGAAAAACCCAAAAAAAAAACCCCTAAAACTACTTCACCCTCGAAATCCTGGCTTCTGATTGGCCCAAAAATTGTTCCCGGGTAATTACTGCCTTGCACTCGACGCGCGCAGCCTGGTTGTAATGCAATGAATATAAGATACCACAGCTTTCCGTCCACCCTCTTAATTACCACATTTCCATTTTGCTACATTAATTCTCAATCTTATCGACGTTGATCCACCATGTCCGAAGTGTAGGTCCGCATCTTCTCGTTTTTTGCTCCCAGCTCTTCATTTGTGGAATTGACAATGTGTACCGGTACAGACAACAGCAAGAGAAAAGCACCGAGGATTCCGAAGGAGACCTGCCCCAATCTCAATCTCCCTCCATTCCGACAGGCGGCCGCAAACCCGCCAACCTTGCAATGCAGCAGACAGCTGTAGCGGAAGACGCTGCCGAAAACGGTGTATCCCCGCGCGCAAATCGCGGCCGAAGAATTGTTCCTGTTCATGAATCGCGGATTAAGGATCGACCGGAGAAACAAGGCGAGAAGGACAGCAGCCTGAAGATCAAGATTGAGCTGGATCTTGAGGTCGAGGTAGACATCTATGCACGAGTAAAGGGCGATGTAACAATTGGGTTGATGTGATGATTAGGTTGAGATCTATGCGAGAGTCAAAGGAGATGTTACCATCGGACTACTGTAAGATGTGAGTTTAATTCCAGTCTCCAGCAACGACATACTGATACCGCACAACACAGTACAAAATAATTTGTCTGACGGTGTCTTAGAGGGCGCATTGTGGTATTGCCTCTATCACACACAACGGGAGCGGAGATGGAGGAAAGCTCAGGCGACTGGAAGTACCTTATCTCTGTACCTTGGGAGAGCAATGTTCTGTTCTCATAGCTGCGTGGCAGACAGCTATGTCCTCAAACTTCGCACCGCGAGCGCAATTGCGCAATGCGAATGCCGAACGAGCGTATTAATATCATCCTTTTTGGAGCATAAATGAGTCTTGGTCGCCAATTTGGCATGGGCCGTCTGCGGCGGGCCAGATTCCAACTGAGACGTTTGGTTGCCAAGGCGAACTGTACTGTTGCTCGTACTGCCTCCGTGTCCGGCTGCCACTTGTCGTTGTCTGACGCTGCTTTGCCTCCTAGGAAGAACGATAGGTCCCCAATCTTCTCGCGCGCGTATCGAAGCATGATCTATCGCTGTGATGCACTGATGCCCATCTCCTACATCGGAAAAGAAAATGCTCCACTGTCTCCGTTGTGTGTCCGCAGGTGCACTCATCCGATTCACCGCTCCGATCTTGTGAAGGTAGTTATTCAGTCGAGATTTGCCGGGGCGAAGCTGCGCCAGGACGCAGGCTTCCTTCCTTTTCAGTTCGTCGTATAGCTTTCGAGTTTGTTTACCGGGCAGCCCTAGATCCCGCCTTCCGATTGGTTGTTTAAGCGTTACCTTTTTCGTCCTAGCCTCTTTTTTTGGGACCCTCCGGCGCAATTCGCCCTCGCCCTCTCCTGCCACCGATCCATAACCTCGCCACTATTGGGCTCAGCTCCTCGCTTCGTCCGTCTTTGTACCCACGCCCGTGCCTTCAGAGTCTAAGGAATCAACGTCTAGCCATCCCGAGGCCTCGCGAACAGTCTTGTCGCTCAGCTGACCCAGCCTCGCTTCTGCGTCGGTCATCTCGTCTGGGACCTTGTTGCCCACCAAGTCCCTCTCCCGCACTTTCGAGACCAGCATGATGCCGTCCAGCGTAGGGCAACGGGACAGCTGCACGTACAGGCTGTACGGGTCGCACTGCGAGGACACGGCGCGTCCGTCGATGTTCGACGTCCGCGTTCCCCTCAGCTCCAGAGCTACACGCTCCAGCGTCCTGCCCTGCACTTTATAGTCTGTGCACGCGAAGGCTGCCGTACAAGGCAGGCCCTTTCGGCTGACGTCGTTCTGCTGCCACGGCCTCTTTCGCTGGCACTGTATCTTGACGGTCATGGGCGTCAACAGGATCGTGCCTGGCGGCATCCCGACGAAGTGAACGTCGTTCGTCGTCTCAGACTCCAGCATTATCCCCGCCGGCGGCCCGAAATGGACCGTCGTGTCTGCCGAGATGCGATGCCCCGGGTACGACTTGTCGAGGATGACCTCCAGCGCCGTGTAGCTGGCGCCGTTCACCAGCTTTAGCCCCTGATGGGTGTTATGGTTCACGACGACCGGCATCCCCGGCACGAACATGAAGACGGCCGGCACCGGGATCGCGCTGTCGTCGCCCTGGTTCAGCATCATGATGGCCTCTTCCTCCGTCGGCAGGGCCTCCTTCCACGTATGCTCCGAGATGAAGATGCGCATCACTGACCGCTGCTGGGCCCGGAACGCCAGGCTGGCCTCCATGTTGAGGTTCCACCGGTTCCTGTTCAGCGGCGTCACCACGGTGATGCACGTCTCCCACGGGATCCGCCTGCCTTCCCGGTAGCATCTTGAGTTGAGGAGGTCCAGGTCCGTGTGGTCCTGCACGCCCTGTCGGATTCGCTTCAACAGCCTCTGCAATTCCGGATCTCCCGCGGCGCGCACCTGCTCGTCCAGCATGACTATGGTCGTGAATCTCGTCCACAGCGCGTGCGCCTTGTCGTGCTGATGCCGTTGCTCGGCCTTGAAGCAGTTGTCTACGTCCCACGAGACGGCGGAGCTGGGGAGGAGGATCGAGCGTTCTTGGACGGGGCGGAATTGGTGGAAGTCTCCGCAGAAGAGGACGATCGGAATGCCTCCAAAATCCCGGTGCGACCCGCGCAGCCGGCAGAGCTGCTCGTTCACCGCGTGTAGCGTCCGCGCCCCGAGCATGCTCACCTCGTCGATGACGAGCACGTCCTTCTCCTGCCA
>KQ030812.1:10202-23125 GCA_000956045.1 Hirsutella minnesotensis 3608
CCATCACGGTTCGCGCACGAATCCCACGTGACACCCTACCCCGCGATCAGGGCACGCAGCTGGCTGCAAGCCGTACTTACGGGTGCACACATTCCGTCTCTTGTGAATAGCTTCCTCTTTCCTAGTTAGTTACAATTGAAGTCATGACAGGTTACCCATTACCCGAAGTGACTGTGACTCAGCCTACAGCTTGTGCGCATGCGTATCTGTAGGCACATAGGTGCCTACCATCAGAGAGTGAAGAACGGGGACCAATGATACGATTGTTGATCTCTGACGAGCTCTTCCAGTGCTGTAAGATGACACTTTTATACCCGCACGAGGCTGTCCAGCCTCGTGCCTTAATGCAGAATATCCAACCCAGCCAATATTCGGAATCGTCCAGCCGTCCACTCCAGCCAAGCCCTTCCGGCGCGTGACAATTGGCAGAAGTTTGCTCGAGCTGGACTTCAACCGGCCTCTGTGCAAAGTTGCAAAAGACTTTTGAATGGCAATCTTACACAGTAGTGATAAAGACAAGGCTCTATGCTGAATCCGCCGCTGATAAGAGAACTGGCCATATTAAGGTCTGCGCCTTTCTTGCGGCAAGGCATCAGGTAGGAAGGGACTCGCAGGAATGCACGTTCGTCGCTGTGTCCGTGACCCAGACAGTTTCGCAGGAATTTTGGCCGGAAGCCGACGCCACAACGTGGTACAAAATCCGCCAAACCCCTGATGTCGCCCAGCCCTCCCGAAGACTTCCAGGCACCAAGGTCGGGTGCCTCCATTCAGGAATCGATACTACTTGTTTCAAGGGCTGAGGGGCCAGCTGCGACAGGGACTTTGACGTAGAAAGGCGCCTTTCTCCGAATGGCATGCGTGCGAAGATCTCCGCAGCGCAGGCTTCTTGTTAAAAAAAAAAGGGGGGGGGGGGGTTGCTGGCAGAGGCTGCTGTCGGATCAAGTGCAATGACATTGCATAAAGCGACTTCATCGCCAGCCATGTTCCGGAAGGCCACTGCGGAGCGTCACCTCGACAGACGGCAATCATGAAGCTCGTAGCTGGTCTTTTGACCTGCCGGTCGTTGTTGATCAGTCATGGCGCCGCATCGAGCAGCTCTCAACAGGCGGCCGAGGCTGCCTTTGAGCAGCTTTCTCCTGAATTCTTCTCCGCCTTTTTAGGCCGCGACTTTCGCCCCAGATATCGTTTGGATCGCTACAGATATAGGCCTTTCCATCACGGACACAACTCGCATCATTACTTGCCGCAATTGCGGACAAATGGGTAAGCTTCCACGGGCTCTTTCTCTCCATGGCAACAAGACGGAGATTTCACGCGTAGTCGATCAAAGCTCGGTACGAAGTATGCTCCGCAGCTGCCGCACGGATTGCCTTGGGGCAGAATGGACTGGCACACCGATTACTATCATGATCATCCGCGAACAGGTGTCATCAGGTCATACGACTTCACTATCAGCCGCGCCAAAATAGCCCCCGATGGCTATGAGAGGTCGGTGATGCTTATCAACGGAGCTTTTCCTGGGCCTCTGATCGAGGCGAACTGGGGTGACACTATTCAAGTCACGTTGCACAACAACATTACCGGCCCCGAAGAAGGAACCGCGATTCATTGGCACGGTCTGCTACAAAAACAGACTCCGTGGGATGACGGCGTGCCTGGACTCGACTCATGCCCGGTTGGCCCGGGCAAGTCGTACACTTACTCTTTTATCGTGTATCTCTACGGCTCAAGCTGGTACCACTCCCACTATTCCGCCCAGTATGCCACAGGTCTGATTGGCCCCATGATTATTCACGGCCCATGTAGAGAAGAGTACGACATTGATGTCGGACCTGTTATGCTGTCGGATTGGTACCATCCGGAGTACTTTGAGCTAGTTAAACAGACCATGACCTCAACTGGGAGAAACATTTTTGAATCTAATAATAATCTTATCAACGGGAAGATGGGCTTCAACTGCTCCTCCCTTGAAGATGATGATCATACGCCATGTTCTAGCGATGCCCCAATGGCTGAGTTCAGGTTTCACCGAGGAAAGACTCATCGGCTCAGGCTCGTCAACGCGGGGGCTGAGGGTTTGCAGCGATTTTCCATCGACGGGCATACCATGACGGTCATCGCCAACGACTTTGTTCCCGTCGAGCCGTATGAGACAAAAGTCGTCACCCTCGGCATTGGCCAGCGAACCGACGTACTTGTCAAGGCCAATGGCCATCTCTCCTCCTATTGGATGCGAAGTAACATCTCTACAGAATGCAGTTTGGCGATTCTCCCCAACGCTACAGCCATCATTCGCTACGATGATGACCATAGTGACGATCTGCCAAAGTCGAAGCCATGGAATATCCCGGATCCCGGAACCTGTCTGAACGATGCTCTTACAAAGACAGAGCCAGTCATGAAACTGTGTTTGCCCAAGTCTGACTTGCGGTTTTGATTTGGACCTCACCCTTGGCAAAAATGCCAGCAAAGTCACGTTGTGGTCTTTGGGCAATGTCACGCGCGACTTCGAATTACGAGCCTCGCGGCCGTAAGAGTGTCGGCATCATCAATCATGACTTCGGCGACCACTTAGAGCGACGTTGGGCTACTGAGTTGTGCTTAAAGAGGGCGTGTTTTTGGTGTGAATACGTGCAAAATTGAGTGTGGCGCGGTAGGGCCGTGTCCCACGGCCCTTGTGAGGCCGTCCCAGGGTTTGGAGGCCAACTAAGCGGCGAAGGCGCTTAGTTGGCATGCGAAGGACCCCGCCCGCCACACGAGCCTACGGGTAAAGCTAAAGGCAGACCAAAAAAAACCCAGAATCGGATTCTCCACCTGTGGCTTAAACGGGACTAGGGCTGTAAAGAGTCTCACTAGGCTGATTGACCGCGAAATTCCCATTGGTCAACAAGGGTCCAAAGTCGACGAAGTCGAATGAAGAAATTCAAACAGCAATCACAGTGTCGCGAAGACCGCGCCACGAACCAGAATCGGATTCTCCACCTGTGGCTTAAACGGGACTAGGGCTGTAAAGAGTCTCACTAGGCTGATTGACCGCGAAATTCCTATTGGTCAACAAGGGTCCAAAGTCGACGAAATCGAATGAAGAAATTCAAACAGCAATCACAGTGTCGCGAAGACCGCGCCACGCAGGCAAAAATTGGAACGCACGCTCCAACAGGTGCGCTGCAATTGACACATATCCAATGACTGCTCCCGACAACAGGACAGTCCTTTGAGTAGCAGGAAACTAAATGACTGTTGCAAGCCTCTCAGGTCTCAGGACCGAAAGATGTGTTTTGGACCAGATTTGGGCATTGGTGCCAAGTCAGCGATTTTAGGCGATGGTGTACTTTTTTTTTTTTTTTTGGAAATATGCAACACTTTGTGTTGGGGGGGGGGGGGGGTGTGTGTGTGAACAAAGCATATATAGATCGCCATGCCCACGCCCAGATGCCCTGCACCAAAAGCATCACCTGGTCTGCCTTAGGCCCTTAGCCCCTAAAATCACCCTGATAAGTTCTCTCTCTAAAAGGGAGCAACGGCAAAATGAAGATACAGGGTTTATTAGCAGTATCACTTGCCTTTGTGAGCGGCACCACCACTGCCGTCGGGATCTGCGCGGGAGGTGGTCGGAGAATCGCGCGCTGTTATAACCCCTCAAATCAAGATCAGATGACCAGCAACGCCGCCGGCTTTACCTGCGAGAGCCCCAATTACCATTTGACAGCGGGCCTTGGGACCGCGTGCATCAACCCGAACCCCGGCGCTAGTCCCCTCTACCGTTGCTATTCCCCGGGGCTTCAAGATCATATGACTACCAGGGACCCTGGATGCGAGGGTAGCCCGAATTATCAGCTTGATGGGATCCTCGCCTACATTGTGGACCAGCCGCAAGTGATTAATGGAATTACTCTAACCGCTCCCCTCATGCGCTGCTATTCCGCGTCTCTTCGCCATCATATGGACACGGTCGGGGGGGCCGCGAATGGCAGCCCCTGCGAGGGCAGTCCTCTTTATGTACACGAAGGGGTCCTCGGTTACGTATACCAGCAGGGTGGTTTTCCATAGATGAAAGGTCTGCAATCGATCATGGACATGGGCTCCACATTAATTGCAATGATTGCAATACACCTTTCCATACCCGTTCCACGCCCCACCTTATTGCAGGGGTACTTGGTTCGTGCCAAATGTTGCCCCCCTCCCCCCGGTACCTGGCGGATAAAGGTTCAAATGACGGGGATAATCGGATTAACGAGAAAAATGCACAATAATGAACCCAAATACTTCTAATGACAGAAGAACAGTTTCTTTACCTAAGCACACGCGGAGAAGGCCAAAAGGGATTTGCACCAAAAACTACATCACTATTCTTCCTTCCCCTTTCATGATATTGTTTTTGACCCAATGCTTCAAGCATTCTCCCTTTTCGATTTGATCGGCGTCCAATTGCGCCATTTCCCATGCTATTGCGCATATCCGGTATAAGGCCACCATCCTGCTACAGACTTATAGGTTGACGGAACTCATTTCGCCTCATGTAGTAGATCATAAGCCCCTAAATGACTCACGAATTCCCCTGGAGGCCTCTCTCTTGAGTACAAGCAAGTATAAGAACAGGAGGTCGCTCCCCTAAGAATAGAGAATACAAGAACTTCCAGTTCTCTGGGCCTCCCCCTATCTGTGCCTCCGTTGTGTGGGATAGTTATGAGCCCGGTTTCCCCGGTCGGATTCGAACCGACTCCGCCACGAGGGGGGCCTCCAAAGCGTATGACCAATACGCCACGAGGGGGGCCTCCAAAGCGTATGACCAATACGCCACGAGGGAGGCGGCTGCTTGATGCCTGGCCACTGGGCTCCTTCGAGCCGTCACTACGTCAATCGCAGCCTCCCTAAACCGACTCCACACGCGCCGACGAATACTCCCAATGAGCCCTTATGGTAGCTCTGGATCAAGGGGAGCCAACGGGCGACATGGACCTGAGAAAGTACTACTGTGAGATCCGTCGATTCGGGCCCCAAAGGATGGGCCTTGCCAAAACGGCACCACAGGACAGGCCGGCACTAGTATTAGTACGACCACCCCAACAGAACGGTGTAGACGCGCGCTGCATGAGGAACGTCTCACGCCAACCGGCCGCTGACCGCAGTGCAACTAGCTCCACCCGCCAGTCGGGAACATCCTTCAATGCACCCAAGCCGGCCGGTGGCGGACCATCGCCAGTACGTTGGCCTGACGGTCCGCCGTGGGACGGGCTAACTGCCTACTCCGGCTCAGCGGGTAGGGGTCGTCTGAAAGTGGCCGGCGTGCTGCTGTTCAAGGTGAAACGGGGCGTACTCCCATCCCTGCACACCATTCCGGGGTGAGTATGGTCCACATCTGAGACGTAAGCCCACGGATTTGACTTGTCGACATTGAACGCTAACCCGGAGTATTCGGCGGGGTGTGGTGAGTAATCGAAATGTAGCCCCGTTTGCCGTATGGGCCGCTGCCTTCCGGATGCGTGCGGCCAGTAACGGGTCGGGGGCACCCTGAAACCCACCACGTGGCAGTAACAGCCAGCCGTATCGTCAGCCATCTGGTTACCGAACAGGTCGTACCACCAACCGCGCTCGTGATCGCTGCAGAAGTGCAACAGTTCGTTCACTCCGACCATGTTACACAAGGCCACTAAGGATGGCAGACCGTGGCTGTCGCAGTACGACAGCACTCGCCATGCCTGGGCCGGGGGTCGGGCGGGAGGTGGCTTCCCATAGACGACCGCCGTTTGTGGCTCGGCGGTTCCGTCCGGGTCTCTAGTCCCATACGGCGCCGTCGCGAGAGCTCGGGCTGCCTTCCGATCGACCCGACCGGCCTTCGGTCCTTTCGCGCCGGGATCTTTTCTTGGCGATTCACAGGCGTTGATCCTTCCCCTGGCTGGGTTTACCCATAGGAGCGGGTCTTTCACATTGGGGGCAACGGGATGCACTGTGTACCCGCGGCCGGGAGCTGACACGCTAACGGGCGTACAGCCGAAGAACATTCCGTCCGATACGATCAGCCTTCCGTGCACATCGCCGCCAACCCCGCCACGGTCGGGCCTCGTGCACATTACGAAGTAACTCGGGGTGCCGGCCGGTCCACCGAGCCAACAGGCGACCGTGACCAGCGGGCGGCCCAGCGGCACACACTGCTGCTCTGACGCCGTAATGTCCACGGTCGGTACACGTGGAAACAGTAGCGCTGTAGTCACACCGGCCACCAACGCCCATAAAAGGAGGCGCGCCAACGATCGGGAGTTTGGCACAAACGGTGGCCGGCGAGAGGGGGGAGTGGTGGGCGCCATGTCGAGGCGGTTGTAGGCTGGGTCCGGACGTCGGCTTGCCACTTTTACCCGGACTGCCAGCTCGTGTCTGGTGCGGCTGACCAGTAGATAACCTCGTAATCTGACGAGAGCCGGTCGCACTGCTTGTGACCCGGATGTGACCGCAGGCAATGCTTTCCCGAGCTGCTACTTATGGCGGGCCGGGGGGGCCTTGCCTTTGGCTTGGTAGGGTGCCACACGTTGAGCGGGTCGGCTAGCCGGACGCCTTTACTAGCTGATGGTGGCCCTGCTACTTGGGCCACAGCCTGCGGCAAGATCAGGTCTCGACAGTCGATCCAACGTGGGCGGGATCCTCGTGGCGGTTTTTCTTGATACCGTTTCTGGTTGAAGGATGAGTGGATTTCGCGCGTTCTCTTAAGAAATAAATTTTAAACTAGACGTTCACCTTTCATTACTAGCCTAGTTCTTTTGAAAAGCAGGAGGGCATTTTATTGGTGAACTTAAGAGGAATCGATAACCGGTGTAAGATTAGCGTGAGAGATCAATGCTCGATAAGTGATAGAGAGGAGCTGCTATTCATCCTTGAGTCCGAAGATGCTCTGCAGCTTTTATAGGTAAATGGTTTGCCTATATAGTATTGTCTCTCACACTTCCTTACTTTATTAATCGAGGTATAAAGGATGGATATGAAGCAGATGCTTAGATGCTAGCAGTGTTCTAGTACATTCCGCTAGAGTCTTCTGCTTAAAACAGACTATGTCGGCAGTACGTATACAAGGTGTGAGTCGCAACCGTATGGGCCATAAATGTAGCTGAGGACGTCTTGCGGGGAGCTAGCGCGATCAAACCCAGGTACGTACGCGATGCTAGGATAGGTTTAGGAAGAAAATTGCCCGGCCTTATCAGCATATAAGCTACAAGCCTGGGTTCTAGAAGATCGTGCCGCGTTCCGCATTACATTCCACTTTTGCCTGCGTGGTGCAATGGTCAGTGTGACACGAACTAGCAGATAGTAGACTGTTATCGTCTAAAACTCTAGACTAAATTTGGAATGCTAGGAATAACTTATTACGTCTTAGTATCATTAATCCTCATACACGTTTGGAACCGTCACATTAGTCGCTACGCATGCAATTAATAGCCTATTTAGTTATCTACGACATAATGGTACGCGCAGGACACGGCTAAGGGTAAATAGAATAAATTAAAATAATCAACGTCTTCACAGACCTAGGGATAATCTGTTATCAATAGCGCATGCGACTTCCTGAGTCTCGCGCTCGTAGATGCAAAAACCCTGATACTTTTCACTTCATGATTCTTGCCAAGCCGGGGGCGCTGCACGATTGGCAACTCTCGCTTGAGCGTAAACAAACGTTTAAATTGATGATGAAAAGATGAGATGCCCGTGATCAGATGATCCGTGACGGTGTCCTCGCGAGGCGACGGGTGCGTATTCATTCCGAGTGCCTTATGCGTCCGGTAGAGGTCCGTGACGGCGGTGACATATGTTCCCAGCCGAGTCTCGTCCTGTGGGGTATCGGAGGCAGCCTTGCGGCTCCTGACCTTCAAGGGCCGGCCTGCTACCTCCTCGACGAGGAAGAGAAGGAGCTTCTCCTCCGTAACCGTAGCGCCGTCGCAGTACTGCTTGCGCTGGCAGAATTGCTCGAATTCTTCCTGTTTCGGCCCGTACGCCAAGGTCGTGGTCTTTGGTCGAGACTTGTGGATCACAGAGAGGATCGTCTGTGCCTTGGCGCGCAGCTCCGCGTCGTTCATCGCCTTCTGCCAGATATTCGACGACTTTACACGTCCTTGCCCCTTGCCCCAGCCCCTGCCCCGGCTCCTGGCCCGGCTGCTCCTCTTGCGAGCCTCGCCCTGGGCCCCGCCTTCGTCGCCTTCACCTTCTGTCGATTTGGCGTCCGGGCCATGGCTTATCGTGGTTCGTGACGAGGGAGAGAAGGCCAAACAACCCCTATGAACAATCACCCGTCCAGGTTCGGAGCGCGGCGGTGGCGCGCGGTGGCGAGGGGAATTACCTCTAGCGACAACGGATACGCCGCCGGCGGAGCTGGTCGGCCGCTAAACGCTCGGTGACAGGGCGCTGTAGCGAGCGCGAATAGCGGCTTCGGCGTCGAATCAGCGACACAATCAGCGGGGTAACGAGATCGGCGTATCCACGGCGCGCCCTCCCGGCGTGGGGGTGGATATCTGGCGGATATCGCAGGGGCTTTTGGGTGCGTGATCGGCGGATGACCCCGCAGATGACGCTCAGCAGGCCCTCGGATACGATACCACTTTTTCCCCAGTCGGTGACCCTTGGTTAATGTCCCCCCTCCTACGTGGTGGAGCTTAGGAGGGGTTGTGGCAGATTTTTGGGCTGGCCGTTTTTGAGACCCAAGCCTCAGCTTGAGCCCAGTGATCGGAAAGGTCTGGTCTGTCTTGGTCTTGGATTGATCTAGACCGCTAAGACTTGGTCTGGTCTGTCACATACAGACCAACAGTCATAACTATCACCTGCACAGCCAGGGTTGAAATTCACTCCACTTAATCCACTGACAGCCTCAGTGGAGTGTGTAGATTACAATCCACTGGACCCTTCGGTGTAGTGGCTTAAGTGGATCCACTGAGCTGTCTGGTGGATTGGGAGGATTAGCGTGGATTGGGTGGATTAGCGTGGATTAAGTCTGGCCAGTCTCACTTCCCAGCCGAATTCTGCTTCCTCCTGAGCGCTAGTCACTCGAGCAAGCCACTCTGTCGCCCAATCTTCGATCTCTTGATCCGACATCTGAGCTAGCTCGAGGTCGACCGTCGCTTCCTCGAGCGAAATAAAGAAGGGGTCTAGATCCTGAATGGGCCCCGCCCGCAGCCACGAACGCAATACCTGGCACATGCCAATCGTCTGCGCTTCGAGTCGGTTTCGTATAGGGGTGATGTCAGACATTTTGGCTCCACACGGATCTGAGATGGCATCAGGCAAATGAATGAGAATTATCTAAAGAACAAGAAGCGAGTGAATGAACGCACGGAATTGTGCAGCTCTTTATACACAAATGAAAGGTTCATCGCATGACTCGCATGATTACGCAGTCGCTGTTGCCTGACAGGCCACAGCGGTATTGATAGGGATGACCATCCTGCCTGCTGCAGAAATGTGTCGGTCTCAACTGAGTGTATTGACAACTAGCTGAGCGACTGCTACGAGTATCCTAGAGTGAGGAGAAAAGAGAAAAAACCTCTGGAAGTGGAGAAACGTGAGGTGGATCTCAAATGGCCGAGTGAGTACCGAGGCATGGCACCGCGATATTGAGTGTGTAGGAATTCGAGTCTGCGAAATTCCTCTGATGTGAGATCTGCTGGGTTAGATGCCGTAGCGATGATCGCTGCGTATGTGGGTTGTTGAGGCCGTTGGACTTCCGGTTTCCCTTGCTTGGAAGGGTCAATGAATACCCATACTTGGTGTGCAGTTGCGAATTTCTTGATGATAGAAATCCACTGTTTCCAGTCTCCAGGGCCTCTCAGGCTCGTAAGAATCTTCGGGTTCCGCACTCATCTTGTAAAGCGTTTGGTTGTGTAGCAATTTCTGGGCTAACAGTGGAAGGCAAAGACAGTTGGTATGATAATCCCGGCTTAAGAGCAAACCGGGTTCATAACTATCACACACAACGGAGGCACAGATAGGTGGAGGCCCAGAGAACTGGAAGTTCTTGTATTCTCTGTTCTTAGGGGAGCGACCTCCTGTTCTTATTCAGTCCGAAGGACTTATAAAATACTGCGCCAGTGGGGAGGACAGATCCGTCACGATCATGTCTTCGGTGATGCTCTGCGACTTGTGAACTGTAATGGCGTAGCATACGATCAGGGGAAACTGCGTACGAGTGCAGAGTGTGGCTCCGACGAGGAAGTCCCTGTCTACTGGCAGAATCGGGACAATCTTCCTGCCATCTGCGGTGGTCAGGAATACCGGCTCCGTGTACTTGTCAAACTCCATCATGATCACGCAGGGAGGGTCTTGCTTAGGGTCAGCTCCAGGCGCCCAGGCGATATCGTATACTGTACCACGTGCGCCGTTGCAGAGGCCCACTGGCTGCCAATCTCGCGAAGAGAGTTACTATACGGGTAGAGAAGTCACTTAGCTTGAATAGATAGAAAATGCCGTATAAGTCTCTTCCTGTTGCAAAAATCGTTGTTCTTTTTTACATCTCCCTAGGAAGACTTCCCCTCCTTATACCCCTATTCCGTCATATCCTTATACCCTCTTATTTAGACCTTCTTGCCTCTCCAACCTCTCCAACCTCTCCAACCTCTCCAACCTCTTCAGCCTCTTCAAACTTGCATTAGCTCCCTGCATAGGTCGGCCAAGCTTATCAGGTCTCCGCCGAGCCTACTTCCTAGATCGGACCTGCTTCTCAACACGGAGAAAGTGCACAATATGGCCACGATATTTGTATTGCTGCCCTCGAACCTGCATAACGTTCACAAATACATGAACTGGAACGGGCTCGCTAAACTTTCTTTCCACTAGAACGAGACTAGACATTACATATACGACAAATCGTCTCTGCGAAGCTAACGCTAAAACAACTACTAAAACACCTTTTTAGATACCTTATCGGAACTACGGATTTGTCCCTCTATCTAGGCGGAAATATTTAATTAGCAATCTTCTACTTCTCGCATCTACGGACGCAGCATTTTCAGACCGAATACCGACACGGCACTCGACTACTAGCTATACTATCATTTTAGCCGGCTATGCGATTCTCTAGAAATCCAACAGGCAGACGATTGTTGCGCTATCAACAACGGAAGCCGAATTTAAATCTCATACCAGCTAGAAAAGCTCTTCTATGGATTAATCGCATTATTCAGCACTTTGGAATCCGATCTAGCAAGCCAATCATTATATTCACGGACTCGCGCAACGCATAGCTCACCGTACTTAACCTAATAAATTTAGCACGAACAAGACACATTGACACTCGTTATAAATAGATTATTAACCGCATAACCCGCGGAGACTTTAACATTCAATATATCTCGACGCACGATATAGTGGCGGACGGACTGACCAAGCCACTCACCCAGGATCGCTATGTTACTTTTGTTCGTCAACTTGGACTTATCTCTCCTCCGATTGCCTAATTTGGAAGTCATGATGTTTAGGCTTCAGATTGTTCAGTCATCTAGCCATATCTGGCTACGGGGGGGTGTTGGAAGATGTCAAGCTCCAGACGATCATTCACGGTGCTGCCTACTGCCTAGTAGGCAGCCACTACTAGTCGAGCTGCTGCCTGCAGGCAGCAGCAGCCCTTAGTCTCTCTATCATGTATATAAGAGTGATAGAACCCGTTCATTAGCTAGACAACGATCAATAGATCATTCACTCCTTTCCCAGTCCGCTGGTGCGGACAACACTTGGCAAGTTAACGGGTGTTCGAAGTATTTTATACCCTTAACGTAATTTTACAGCCATCTAATTAACTTCACTGGACCCATCAGCTAATAAGTTCAATTCAACATAACGAAGGTGCTCGGTAGACTAAATTGAGTGACTTAGAATCTCGCCTAACTGTAATGTCTTCTAAGCCAGCCAACGCAAATACTCAAACCATATCGCCTCCTAAGACTCTTCGCGAAATCCCTAAATTCCTTATCGGTATTAATAGGCCGTTTACACGGAGCGGCGATAGCCACCGGGAGCGTCGTAGTCGTCGTCATCCTTGGCCGCGTCCACGGAGCGGCGATAGCCACCGGGAGCGGCGTAGTCGTCGTCGTTCTTCTGCTTCTTACGATATGACGGCTTGAGCCTACGGGCCGCTTCCACGGAGTGGAAGTAGCCGGTGTCGTACTCCATATCCCTCCGGCTAATTTCCTGAGGCTGAGTGGGAGCGGCGAAGACACTAGTGACAAGGTACAGGGCGACCAAAGCTCCAGTGCTGTACTTCATCATGCTAGGTTAGATTATAGTTGATTTAAAAATGATTGGTAAAACGTAAGGAGCTCAAAGTCCTATGTTTTCAAGAAAATTTAGAGCAAGCGGTTTCTTAAAGTCCGAATCCAACCATGAAGCTGTTTTTGATTGATAGGTGGGGAGTGAACAAAAATTCAAAGCGGCTGATGCTCTTTATACTTAAAAACATCAAGCAGGCGTCAAACTTGGCATAGAAGTCATGCGAAGGGCCTAGAGTCCAGCTCCGACAATCTCAGCATTGAGCAATAGCGTCTATAGCGGGAAGAATACTTAAAGAAAAGGATGGGGCTAGAGGGTATTAAGAATAGTCCATCTACGTTAAACATGCTGGTTAGTGAATAAAGAGAAGATAGCACCGTTTGGAATCCCGAGGCGTGGAGGCTGCTAGGTAATAAGGCGATGAACGTCCGTAGAAGTAATCAGCGGGCTATCTACAAGGGCTAGGGCGGAGCCTAACCCTAAGTGACATACATCAAGGAATGTAATGGTTAGCTAAAAAGGAATGTGATATTAGTCAAAAAGGAATGTTATATCAGCTGAAATCTGTTTCCTTAGCAGCAGGCCGCTGATAACTGTCCCAGTCCAGGCTTTCTATCCATATTCCATATTCCATAGCGGCCAGAAACTCAACAGATCCGTATATCGCCCGTATCGTGCACTGACCAGAC
>KQ030813.1:0-22928 GCA_000956045.1 Hirsutella minnesotensis 3608
GAGAATGGGACTCAAATTTCGTTTAACCATCCGCGATTCCCATACGAAAGCGGATACCTGAAGCGCATGACAGATCGGCGCAGCGTTTGTTGCTCTGTACGTCCTCGATTAAAATGCTCCGCTCGGGTATCTCAACGTCGGCATTCCCTTAAAAAGCGCCATCGCCGCCAAACTCCCTGTTCATCGTCTGCTCCTTTCCCCAGGTCCGTTCAAGCATGCCGATGCACGTCTATATCTGTCATCGAGCGATTCTCAGGACGCTGGCGGTGCTCGTGGGCCTTTTGCTGCTTCTATCTCACTGTTATGATATATTCAGCAATGGCTTGACTCATATTGGGCCTAGATCGGATACACGACTTCGAGCCTTAAAAGTTCCCGACTTCCCCGACGATTATCGCGTCATTGACTCTTCGGAGGCACAATGGTGCCAAGATAGATTCGGCTTACGGCACCTGGAGAATACCCGCGATTCCTTCGTCTCTTATTGCAGTGATGACTCTGCCTCACAACTTACTTGCTTCCTTTCTAGCACCGCTCCCGGCGAATCTAAGCGCATCGATGCTATGTGTTATGGGCGTCATGCGGTATACGACAAATCGGCAAACCGATTCCGGATCGGATGTGATCTCAGACCACTCACGCCGGATGAATTGGCAAGGGGAGCGCCCGATGTACCGGAGAATCTCCCCCGATATTGGTATGAAACAGGTCCCGGGTTCATCATGAAAGAGGCGGTTGTACTGGACAAAACAGTATCTATCGGAAAATCACAGTTGACGACGATTCTTTTGAAGCGAGAGGGCACAGACAACCTATGGCATTCACTAATGGAAGTCATGAGTCTCTCTTGGAGTCTCGACATCCTTCAAATGAGCCTTGATAACTTGACTGGGGAGCCCTTCCTTGCACCCACGGATGGGGCTACGACGCAGGTCGTTCTAGTGGACAGGCACGAGAATGTCCCATTTGTCGACTTATGGAACCTCTTTGCCAAGATGCCGATTCGCCGCATCCAAGATCTCAACGCGACAGAGCCCGTATCGAATATTATCATCCCCTTTGCCGGAGGAAGCAATACTCTATGGCAAGGTGACTGGGAGGACTTGCTATGTCGTGACTCGTCCCTCGTCAAGACATTTGTCTCACGCGTCGTTGCTCTGTTCGAAATAGCTACACCAGTCAAGGATGACGATCAAGTCGTGGTGACATATATCCGTCGCACAAATACCCGAAAACTCTTAGACGAGGATACGCACATGCAAGCATTAAGAGAGGCGATTCCCCATATCAATCTTCAAGTCATCGACTTTGCCACCATTCCATTTGTCGAGCAGCTCGCAATAATCCGAGGGACGGACTTGCTTATAGGAGTCCACGGCGCAGGCCTTACTCACCTCATGTTTCTGCAGCCCGCGTCTGCTCTCCTGGAGATTCTCCCCGAGAATTTCCAGCATAAGGGGTTCCGTAACCTTGCACAGATGATGGGCATTGGCTACTTCCGCGCCCATGCTAAGATGCACGGGGACGCCTCCGGCGATCACCAGTGGCAATTCGACGCCATCGAGATTGACCGACAGAGGCTCATAAGCCTAGTCGAGTACGGAGTGAAAAGCCTGTATAATAACGGCAAGAAAAGTTACGACATATTATGAGCCGACTTGCCTCATGCATCAAACAGACCGGCGGAGAGAACTCCCACATCATCGCTGCGATGCTGAAGCTTCCTAGCTCCTCGAATAAATCCGGCAAATACAGAGGCGACTTGTCTTCGCAAATCCCATATTTGTCTTTCCTGCGGGTCGCATCAACTCACGCAGATATAGTGCGCTCCGATTTGAAGGAGACTCTGGGAATAACTTGACTTGATTGTTACATTATTCTGATCCAGTTAGCCGTGCGACCAGCCTAGTTACGCACGACGTACAATAACGCTCGCTTCTTCTCGTGCCCGTTGATATCTACTGAAGTAGGTCGTAGAGGAAGGATATGATATATGATAGATAGACAGAGTCAAACCCCTACCATGTTCTAAGCAGCCTTTTTGTATAAATTGGTTGTGAGATGAGTGAGGAACATGCGTGTATAGTCAGTTGCTCTGCCGAAGACACTGACTGAATGAGTTGATTCGGCTCGGATGAACCTTTCGCCTTCAGGTTTAGACGCTAATGCTTGAAGGCCGATTTTCTCCAAGTTGATCGGTTTATTCTCGGCAGCTGGAGCACGATCAGCCGAATTACGAAGCCACATAATGTCAGCAGTTGCTGCTCGTTTCGCCCTCTTGATGTTCGGCTCTTTCATCTTGCTTTCCGTCTATTCATTTCGTGATTACATCGAATCTGATTGTGGCCCTCCCAGCTTATCTGTCAAGCCTCCAATTTATGGAGTTACTGGAGGTTTTCCTTCACAGAACTTTGGAGAGATCCCCAAATTTGTCCCTCGTGATATTCACCATGATCTTGTGATTTTCTTCGGACAGAAAATGACCCGTTGTCTTGAGTTCCTCACCGTAGTCGCACCCATCTGAGTCATCGGCCTTGGTTTTGTTGTCCGCACCTGCGGACTGGAAATGAATGAGAGAATGATCTATTGATGCTTGTCTATCTAGCTACAGATGTGATGATGATCCGACTCTATATAGACTCAGGCGACGGAGTCGCCATATCCATGGAACCTTCTAGATCCCACTGGAGTCCTCCAACAGGTTCGGTGTAGTATGATCGTAGAGCCTGCTAAGACCAGTCCGAAGCTGTACCGGCAAGTCGGCTTCTTTCCTATTGAGCATGTTGTATAGGTCGTGTACGTGGCAGCTTGCCAGCAGTATTGCCCACTTGCTCTGGTAACTTGTCTTGACGGCGCTGAGGAATAGCTAACTTGACGATCATGAATCGAGCCTGATACGTTTGGGTCCCCGATTTCGCTTCCCTTCCGATTGCCTGCTTTGCAACCTTCTTGGCTTGGGGTTCTAGTAGGAAATCGTCGGTTCGAGCCGGCATGTGCATCGTTTCACAGCACCATTCGCCCGGCGACGTTTGGCGTGGCAGTAAACCTCTCGAATCGAGCACAGGCTAAACTGCTGTCATGACCTCGTCATTGCTTGCAGTGCCGACCGGGTTGCTTGAGATGACAGTCACCTCGCGATAACGTGAATTTGTGGGTGCACATGGCCACTGCGATACAAATCGCCGAATGTCTATGATTCGCAGCCTCGCTAGTGGATACATCCCATGAAGAAGGGCGTATATTCACCCAAGTCTCTACGGTTTTTTTGCGCGAGTCTTTCCTTTACTGGCTGGGTATCGACCTCCGCCTGAACCACTGGATGACCTTAATGAACAAGGCCCTCGAATGCTTATAGACGTTAGTCCCACTACTAGCTTCGTAGAAATAGGCTATACCGCCGTAGCTACCTTAATACTAAACTATCTGCAGACTATGGCGCTTTAACTTATTTATACCTTTCTAGATAAGTATACTGCTAACCCGGACTTAGCCGGTTAACATCTTTAGTATACCGGCGGGCTAGGTAGCACGGGAAAATCGAGGATTATCGATGCTTTGAAGGATGTCTTCGCGGCGAGAAACTAGCTATATCTTCTGCAGATAACCGGCACATCGGGCAGTTCGGCTGCCAAGATTGGTGGCACGACGGTCCACTCGGCCTTTGGGTTGGATTCCCATCGCGATCTAAACAAGCCGCCTCCCCCTTTCTCGGAGACGAAGAAATGGATCTGGAAATAGAAGCTGGTGCTCGTTATTAACGAGGTCGGCATGCTAGGAGGAGCCACTCTGCACAACGTCAGTCGTCACCTGCAGGCACTCCGTGACTGTCCGGTCGAGCCGTTTGTCGATACATCGACGGCAGTCACGGCACCATCGAACGGGTCAGCTGTGATGCCTAAGATTCAGGTTGCGAGGATGAAGTCAACATCGGCTTGTAAAACGCGATACATTCGAAGCAATTTGGGGGGGGGGAGTTGTGGGCACCTGGACGGCCCAAGGCGGAAATGACATCTTGTCTCTAATCGTGTGCGCCAAGCCTGTATTTTACATAGTCGCACTGATAGTGTAAACCGCAGTTCGCAGTGCAGTGCAGTTTGTCGCTGACGAACGGACAGTTTGGTTTGGCCATCAGGGTGCACTGCCAGTTTGGTCCGGTGGAGTCACACGCACTGATCACACACACTACTTGCACTATTAGGAGCCCTGACCTGGGAGTATTATAATTCTTTAACTACCTTTTTTGCTAGCAAAATCTCTCCAATTTTTGTTCGACTTTTGCACCAGAGCGCTGCAGCTAGCGAGGTGACCTTTAACCTGGACCAAGACTCGCTGCGGATATCGTCAATCCGCAGAAACGACTCCGACATGCTCGAGGCCATAACCAAGGCCTGGTCCCTCACCATGGGCCAGTACACCGCCAACCTGGGCTCTTCCAATCGTCTCTTCCCCACGGATCAAGACGAGAGACCACGTTGCACAGCCAGCCCGTCACCCGCGAGGTCTGGCGCCTCTGGCCCGAGTTGGCTTCGGTGGATGCGTCGACGACTCAAACTCCCCAGCTCGGACACGCTCGCGGACGAATGCTTTGCGTGGACGCTTGGAGACTGGTTGCACTACGGAAGCGGGCCTATGGATAGAATCCTGTTCTACAGGGACGCAGAAGTTAGTTGCCACGCAGCGCAAGCAAGATAGACGCTGCTATCTCTTGTTCCCCTGCATAGGTTGAATTGCCGTTACCCGAAAGACTTGGCTGATGCGCCGTGTTCTGCTGTGAGCGTCAGCCTACGGGAAGCCCGTAAAGCTGCCAAGCTAAGCGCGGTCAAAGCCGCAGCTAAGTTATAGCGCTAGCAACTAATCTGACAATCAATGGTTAAACCTCATGTAGATCAAGCTGGCACTCGCCCGCTAGGTCAAAGTGGTCGCCTTCTGGAACCCTTTCCGCATCGCTTCTCCTGGTGACGTGCACCACCATGGATCCGTACGCTTTGCCTGACTCTCGTTTACTCAACCAAGAGATCTTGCCAATGATAAATCTGTTTTCGGCGCTCAGGGCCTCGATCGCTCCAGGCAGAATGTTGCCCTCCGCGTCAAAAATCGCTGTCCGATTGGCGTTGTCGACCCGAACCGGATACGGCTGGTCTCGCATGACTCATAACCCTTCAACAGCTGTCTTTCTGCGCAGCTTCTTTGACCATCTGGAGCTTGGCTTCGTCTCTACGCACGATCCTAAGTCGGTCGGAAAATCGATTCGATTTGCGCCTTGTTCCTGTCCGAGTCGCTGATGCGAGATGTGTCAATGATAGAGTGGAGAGAATCACTGGCGGTCTGCTGCTGTCTTGAGACAGATACACTGGAAAGACTCGTCAGCGGGCTCGCTGGCAGTGTACGCGTGTCGGCAAACGTCGCTGGAGCGCCGCTTGACAGAGTCGCCTCCTGCGGTACATCCATCTTTTGCGTAAGCTGGGTCATTCGCTCTTTCACCGTGACGATTTCTCCCTGAGGATCCTGATGCCCCTATCTCATTTTCTTATTGCGCTCATGGCTCTTGCGTCGAACTTCTTCTTTGGATGCCTGGATCTGGTCGTCCAGCTCGCGAATCATATCCCATATCCTCCTGTCCCTGTACGATGGTACTTTGCTTGCAAATGGTGGCACTTAGCTTGCGAATTGTGTCACTTTGCTCCGCTACTCGATTCTCCAGCTCTCAGATCTCTTCGCGAGTTCCTCCGAGCACCTTCAAAATCCGCGACAGTATGATTTTGGCGGACTCGCCTTTGCTGCGTGGCGTCACCTCGCCACTCTTTCCGCTTTCATTGCCGACCGAGGCGACCCGCGTTATCCTGGTCATGACAAGCTTCGAGGCCCTCGCGATTGCATTTTCCAATAATCGCAGCGTATGTCGTACTCGTCCGCTTGGCGTCGTCCCACGCGTCGGACGCATTGATGGCGTCGGGCTAGTTGCCCATTTCTCCCCCCTTGCGGTTTGGAAATGTTATATCTCAAAGGCATCAGTCGGTCCGCTGGCTGAAGTCCCCGGGCCCGTTTCAAGAACCTCCCTTAGAGGTAAATGGACGAGTGTATGAGACACAGCTGCAGAGGGCCACCGCCTTGCGACAAGCCACTCTTGAACGGCTTACTGCAAGCGACAATATCCATGATCCATGGATCCCCGTGGACACAAGGAAGACAATACCGTTCACCGATCAGGTCTCTCTGGAGGAGACCCGCGACACCATCCTATGCACTGGGAACACGTCTCCAGGCTCAGATAACATCATGGTGCACATGCTCCGCGCTGTATGGCATGCAATCGGAAGCCACGTCCAGAGGCTTTTTCAGGGCTGCTTCACCGTTGGCCATCATCCGAAGCCCTTCCGAGAAGCAGGAGTGGTCATGATTGCCAAGCCGGGGCGCGAAGTTCGCGGCTACTACGACTTTGCACAGAATTAAAGCTTGAATATTCTATCTTTGTTGAATAGAAATGGTTGTGTCGTGGTTTAGTCGGCAGTATGAGCATGCTGGTAAATGCGGGGCCCGGGGTTGGGCCGCGCGGCCCCTCGTCGCCGATGGGAGGCAGGATCGTGAAACGCAAGCTACTTGACGGAACAGCAAAAGAGCTGAACAAAAGCGGTCGATATGCGACAAGGGCGACAAGAAAAGACACAGGTGACAAAGAACGTACGAGGGTATCGAGGGACGAGAGCATCAACAGCAGCGATGAGGAAATGGCGACGATTGAGAAGGTCTGGGAGCTGCTGGACGAGTACCGAGCGGAGTTCCAGGGATTGAAGGAGACACTCAAGGAGCAGAATCAGATCATCCGCGATCAGCAAGAGATAATCCGAAAACAAAGAGAAGAAGTAGAAAAGCAAGAAACTATCAGCCGAGGGCTCAACATGCATCTGGAAGACATGAAGCAGCAGATGAACGACCAACTTGAGCAGATCCGAAAGCAACTCGAAGCCATCGTCGCGGGCGCACCGGTTACCCCGCCCAGCACGTTCGCCGAGGTCGCGCGTTCATCGCCGTCGCCACAACAGAGCACCGCCCAGTCGCTCTCGTCTGGCAATACCGCGGAGTCTATCGCGAACGAGTTTTTCTGCATGATCGATACATCCCGAGTAGGGGATCAGGACAGAGGCCGAGCACAGATAGGCTCGATTCGGCAAGCCATTGAGAATGAGGTCAGAGCAAAGGAAGGTCAGGCGACCTGGAGGTGCGCAGCAGTTGTGAGGAACTCACGAAACACAGAGCAAGTCAAGGTTATCTGCAGGGATGAAATCGAGCTGCAACGAGTTAAGGAAGCTGCGCAGAAAACGGCGGTGACTGGAGCTCGAGTGATGAGGGATCAACTTTACCCAGTCAAAGTCGATAACGTCAATCGCACCGCGATTCTTGACAGAGAAGGCAACGTCCTACAAGGTGCAGCTGAGGCTCTCGGTGCCGAAAATAACGTCACAATCGGTAAGATCACCTGGCTGAGCAACAAAGAAACAAGCAAAGCGTACGGGTCTATGGTAGTCTACGTGACGAAAAAGAATGATGCAAAGAAGCTTTTGGATGGCAAATACTTTGATCTGGCCGGAGAGTCGGCGTGTACAAATCTCTTCGAACCCCGCAAGGGACCGATGCAGTGCTTCAACTGTCAAGAAATGGGCCACAAAGCCTTCAGGTGCAGCAAGCCTCAGATGTGCGGAAGGTGTGCGAACGCGGGTCATCACCACAGGGAGTGCCATGCGATGGAACCGAAATGCGTCTTGTGCGGCGGACCACACGAGGCGTTCAGCCGGAATTGTCGTGTGCGGAACACCCACTCTAATGCATAAGACACTTAGCATTCTACAGCTCAATGTGCAAAAACGGGAACCAGTACAACAGAGCTTGATGAACGATGAGGGCCTCAAGGATTACGGAGTGCTAGCAGTCTCCGAACCGTACGCCAGGACGATCGACGGCAAGGTGGTAACAAGCCCTGTGATGCACAGCAACTGGACGAGAATACTGCCGACGCACATGAGCGACAGCCCCTGGCCGATCCGTAGTATGCTTTGGGTACGAAAAGACGTGGAGGTGGTGCAGATGTCGATACCATCAGCGGATCTCACGGCAGCGGTGCTTCGACTGCCGGAGAGGAGCGTCCTGGTGGTATCGGTCTACGTAGAAGGGAAAAGCACAGAAGCTCTGAAAAGTAAGACTGCACTGTTGCATAGCTTGATCCAGAGATTCCGTCAAGGCTCTGGTGCACGCACGGACGTGGTGTTGGCTGGAGACTTCAACTCTCATGACCTACTCTGGGGAGGAGACGATATTTCGGTGCAGAGACAAGGAGAAGCGGGACCGATCATTGACCTGATGAACGAACATGGCCTCAGGAGTCTGCTCCCAAGGGGCACGAAAACATGGCAAGGCAAGGCAAGGATCAGGAGAGCACCATAGACTTGGTGTTGACGACGTCAGAGTTGGCAAACGAAGTGGAAACATGCGCCATCCATCCGACCGATCATGACTCAGATCATAGAGCCATTCAGACGACTTTTGACATCACGATGCCCGAGAGAAGTGCGAGGCCAAGACTCTTGTTTAAGAACGTCCCTTGGAATCTCATACGAGCCCGGGTGGAAGACAATCTGCGGCTCCTGCCCTGGGCTGTCGACGTTCAAACCAAGACGGATCAGCTGATGCGAGTCGTCCTGGGGGCTATCCACGAACTGACGCCTCGGGCACGGCCGTCACCGTATGCAAAACGTTGGTGGACCAAGGATCTTACACAACTTCGGCGGACACACACGTTCTGGTGAAACCAAGCAAGGATACAACGGCGAGCAGGCCAGGCGCGACCAGACCTCGAACGGCGGGGCAAAGAAGCAGCGAAGGAGTTCCACGATGCCATTCGATATCAGAGGAAGGCGCATTGGGATGACTTCCTCTCCGAAGATGCCAACATCTGGAAGGCGACTAAATATCTTAAAGCCGGTAAGAGCACTACGGGCGACAAGGTGCCACCTTTGGGGAAAGGGGATGGATCGACGACCGAGGATAAAGCAGACCAGGCAGACGAGCTACTCAGTACCTTTTTCCCACCCTTGCCTGCGAGAATCGAGGATGAGGGCGTGCGACCACAGAGAAAAGCGGTGCCCATGCCCGGACTGACTTTGGGAGAGATCGAGGAAAAGGTCATGACAGCGAAACCGTGGAAGCACCCGGAGAAGATGGGCTTCCGACAGTGGTTTGGAGACAACTCTGGCCGGTGGCAAAAGATCGGATATTTGCTCTCTTCGACGCATCTCTCCGAGACGGCGTGGTACCTCGCCAATGGAAAAACGCCAAAATCGTCCCACTGAAGAAGCCACACAAAGACGACTACACGGTAGCCAAGGCGTGGCGACCAATCTCGCTTTTGTCGACGCTTGGCAAGATACTCGAAGCGGTCGTGGCGGAACGCATCTCATATGTTGTAGAGACCTACGGTCTTCTACCCGCGAATCACTTCGGAGCGAGAAAGCGACGATCCGCCGAGCAGGCGCTGCTGCTACTACAGGAACAAGTTTACAAGGCCTGGCGCAACCACAAGGTACTCAGCCTGATCAGTTTTGACGTCAAGGGCGCCTACAATGGAGTTTGCAAGGATAGACTGCTCGAGAGGATGAAGGCGAGAGGGATACCAGCCGAACTGGTAAGATGGATAGATGCGTTTTGTTCTGGGCGAACAGCCTCATTGGTAGTCAATGGGTTCACGTCGGAACAACGGGAGCTGCGCCAGGCAGGCCTCCCTCAAGGATCACCGCTGTCACCGATTTTGTTCCTCTTCTTCAACGCGGACCTCGTCCAGAGAAGAATCAAGGCGGAAAGTGGCTCGATTGCATTCGTGGACGATTACTCGGCCTGGGTAACCGGGCCCACCGCGGAAGCGAACCGAGAAGGGATTCAAGCGATCATCGATGATGCACTCGAGTGGGAGGCGCGCAGCGGTGCGACTTTTGAAACAGACAAGACGACGATCATTCATTTCACGCGAGCCACCGTGCGTAGCAGCGATAGGCCGTTTCTGATCCGAGGCCAAGAAGTCCAACCCAAGAAGAATGCCAAGATTCTGGGAGTGATCATGGATGACGAACTGCGATTCCAGGAACACATGGTGAAAGCGGCCGCCAGTGGACTCAGCGCCGCCATGGGCCTGAGAAGGTTGAAGATGCTGTCACCAAGAGTGTCGAGACAGCTTTTTGAAGCAACAGTCGCGCCAGCCATGGACTATGCCTCCAATGTCTGGAAGCATGCCCTCCGTGCGAAACATGTGGGTTGGATGAACAAAGCACAGATGATAGGGGCGCAAGCCATCACAGGCGCATTTAGTACAGTGGCAAAGATCGTGGCCATGGCCGAGGCCAACATTCGAACGATAGAGGAACGACACAGACAGGCTACGATCAGACTCTGCATCAATCTTCAAACCCTGCCGATGACACATCCACTGGCAGCGTTGAGAAATTGTGCAACCAGGAGGTGCGTGTCACCGGTGCAGAAGATTGTCACAGCGGTGCAAACAGTGGAGATGGACCAGGTAGAAGACATACATGAGTATGCGTTGCCACCATGGACACCCCGCATCCAAGTGATGCTGGAGGGCGACAAAGCGAAGGCCGTCGAGACAGCAAATGATGCCAAAGGGGTTGTGGTAGCGACATCTGGCTCGCAAAGAGACGGCATGGTGGGGATGGGAGGCGTGGTGTGCTGTGTGAACCACGACCGCCCGGCCGTGGTTCTCGCCAGCTATTCCGTGTCTCTCGGGACTGCGGATGAGCAGAACCCGTACACGGTGGAACTGGCAGCGATAGCAATGGCGCTGATGTGTACGCCGACCAACCCGCCTTGTCGGGAGGTGACGGTCGTGACAAGCAGTCGCTCAGCCCTTGAAGTGATCAGGCGCCCTCGTAGGCAATCCGGCCAATGCACCATCCACCAAATTTACGACCACGTCAATCGACTGGTTAGGCGAGGCTGGTCTGTAAAACTCGTCTGGGCACCAATTAAGCAAGAACGGTTCGTATGGGCATCGGTCGCCAAGACGGCAGCGAAGAAAGCAACCCAGGCAGGAGCAGTGGCAGAAAAGCCGTCGTACAGAGCCAGATCCACTACACTTCGTCTGGCACTCGCTCGACAACAGCGTGACCAGCTTCCGGAAAATGTGGGAAAGCACTCAACACGCATCGATAGGGCACTGCCAGGGAAGCACACCCGCACACTTTACGATTCTCTGACAAGGAAAGAAGCCGACATTCTCGTCCAGCTTCGCACCGGCATGTCGCGACTGAACGGGTATTTGTATGCGATAGGAGCCAAAGATTCAGATTTGTGTGATTGTGGCCAGGCAGCAGAAACGGTTGATCACTTTCTCTTTCGATGCACAAAGTGGATTGCGCAACGGTATGTCCTCTTCGAATGCGCAAGGTCCAAGATTGGGAACTTGTCTTTCTTCTTGGGAGGAAAGGCTGCATCGGATGGGGACAAATGGAAATCAAACATGCAGGCGGTTCGTGCGGCGATCAAATTTGCGATTGAGACGGAACGACTGGACAGAAACCAGCAACCATCAACAGACAACTAAGCCCTTAGATGCAACTACACTAACACATCTCAGCTTCGGAACTGGCAGACCGCGCTTCAGCTGCTGCGAATAGGACGCTGAACACTTGGAGAATTCGGCCTTCAAGCAGGCCTGTCATGGGACCAATGATAACGAGGCTGACCACCAAACGATAAGACGACAATCTGTGGGGCTTGGGGAGTCAAGGAATAAACGTGCTGGACTGTACTTAATACTGTGTAAAGGCCTTATAGGGACCTCCCTCCGGGCGAAATAAATCCATGCCATGCCATGCCAAGCCGGGGCGCAGAGATATCTCTACAACCCGCGCCTGGGGACCAATCTCTCTCTTTTCCTGTCTCGGCAAAGGACTCGAGTGGCTCATTGCACGACGCCTAGCCTGGGGCCGGGGCCAGGAGCGTCGATGCTCTTTCACTGCTGCTTCTGCTACCCATAGCGGACTTGACTCATATTGGGAAAACACGAGACTCCACCGCCTATGACGAATCCATCGTATCCTTGTCCAATATCATATCCCAAGATGGTGTGTGAATGATATGGGAGGACCTGGCTAAGCGTCTGGTCGGCCTGCCCGTTCAGCTGGCTCCCCTACGAGGCTAATACAGCTACACTGTCCTCGCCGGGATCCGAAAAGCCGTAGAGCCGTGCAAGCTCAGGCTAGCAACACGGGCCTGGACATGGCATCAAAGATGTCGCCAAGCGAGTGCACCCAAATCTCCCGAAAAGTAAAATGTGAGCATCGCGCCGACGTGGGCGCGGCGACTCCTCCATTGGTATGCGACATGAACGAAATGCTAAGAATGTGCAGCCCACGTCCGACAGCGGAAGCCAGGAAGCACTCTTGCCCTCGCATTCCCCATGTGGCCTTTTATCATTCATTCTCTTTCTCCGGGTTTGCCCCAATATGCCATGTCTTCAGTTTGCGATGGTCCGCAGTCTTGTTGCATACATGCGTCAAGCTCTCAGCTAGACTATGAAAAAGGGGAAGGCAGGGCAATCTCCATGCATGTCGGGCAGCGCAGGGCGCGCAACGGAACGCCGGGCCAAGGCGGCCCAAAGGAGAGATGCAAGCCTCGGGAGAAAAACAGCAAGCAGATACAGTACACACTTACATACCTATATATGTATATATGTACACGATATGCTGCATATACACTTCTATGTATACATGTAGCCTATGTATACATGCTTGAACATGTACATGTATATATTTATATGTATGTGTGTGTGTGTCTGTCAGCGTGTATGGGGATGTAAATTGCATCAACAAACATGTATGTGTGGTAGTAGTAGTAGTATTTATTTCGCCCGGAGGGGGATCCCTATAGGGCCTCTCATCAACAAACATGTATGTGTAGTAGTAGTAGTATTTATTTCGCCCGGAGGAGGATCCCTATAGGGCCTCTACACAATCTGGTTACATTTCAGCACATTCGGTACGTAATTCTCTCGATCTTTGCTGGTCAGCCTCGTCGCCGTTAGTTTCTCGACAGGCCTGCTTGAAGGCCAAGTTCTCCAAGTGTTCAGCATCCCATATGCAGCAGCTGAAGCCCGGTCTGTCGAAGTGGAAGCTGAGTTATGTTAGTCTTGTCGCGTGTTCGATCTCAATTGTGCTCTCGTGGTTGCTGGTTTGTATGTGTAGAGTATGTATGAACGTAAGTGTGTACGGAAGATGGCACAGGCTCCAAAGGGTAGAATAGCGGCCCCCACGTTCCGCCCTGTTTTCCTGCTCCCCTCCCGCTCTTCCCTTCCGCTGCTTCGGCCGGGAACCCGTACAGTATACGAACGGTGATCTCAACGTATCGGCTGGGTCATGTGGCGGATGCCGACGAAATGACGCCTTCGGTGAGCTTACCTGAAACCACCGGGAGGCTGGTCATGGATTCTACAGTGCCGGAGGCGTCAATATGCCCCTGTTCCTGCAAAGCGGCTCTCCTGATACTTGTTACAATGCCAGAGCAGCCTCGACTTCGCGCCCAACTTGGCGATCATCGCCAGAAGCATGCGTTCAATCGCAACGGTCAGGATGTTCAAGGCAGATTCAAGGCAGATTAACGCAGTCACCGTCACAGATTTTCCTGTCAGCCACTTCATGAATAGAGGAGCGCAGCATGAGACCTGCCTGCGGATGCTGGTGACGACACTGTCTTTCGACGCTCCCGAAAACCAGAATGACGAGGCCCACCGTTATCGATGCGAAAGATCGCCTCAAAAGCGGGCGTGTAGTTTCCGCAATGCCTATCGAACCCCATGTGATTCAAGTGGCGATCATATCAAGCTATCAAGCTGTTTCATTTCAACGCTCGTACTATACTGTGTATCGGAAACGTTACTGGAACATACTTCCATCTCCGGCGTTACTCGTGACTGCTGTCAGTGAAGAGATCATCCGAGATCGCCTCTTCTCACCTACGTTAGGAAAGAAAGAAAAAAGCGCCCCATCGCAGGTATGGTGGTAGACAAAGAGCACAAAGTGGAAGCCAGCTTTGTCCAGTGCTACGAACGCTATAACCATCGAGATGCCCACCTGACCCGCTCCTGTGGCGCCGGAAAGCACCCGATCATAACCCAATTACCGAAAGATTGACCCGTACATCGTGTTGAACTGCTACCTTCAGCGGGCCAGGCCACGGGCAGTGCAACCCTCAAGCCGGTGGAAGAGACAAATTTCTTTCAGAAGATCTGCTCTCGCCACCAGGCATCAGTGATCGGAATGGTCCGGTATGAATTGGTATTGGTATGGTAAATACCGCCAAGACCTGGTATGGTTTGAGCAAATCTTGATACCATAGTATTACCGGTATAACAGATCATACCAGTAATGCCAAAAATAGACTCAAGTGAGAGGTTCACCGCGGAAAATGACGACGCAGAATCCGAGCGACGATGAGTTCAAGTGTTCAACGTCATCCCAACGTTCATTTGATCGGTTTTCTGCCAGCGTCATCTACTCCTTTTTCATCATAGAAACCATTATCCTCAAATGTTGACTTGGCTACCTTGTTGAGGTCGGTCCGGCACCGAATGTTCAGTTTCAGTTCAGTGCTATTTTCCGTCCAGCAGCCATTGGCCACTCAGGTCTCCGCGGGGGAGCACAGGACGTGCTGAGCTAGTGGGTATCTACATGCTACAAATCATACATTTCACCCCCTATCCAGCATTTCATCGGCTCAACGGCGCTCATGATAAGCCTGTTGCCCGTCAGCGGGACGTCCAGGCGAAATGGGAAACGCTGCCTGCGATCAGATCAGCAAGTGGCTGTGAGGGCTTTGCAGCCCTAGATGACCTCGCCAGGCGCTTGGTGGCGAAACCATGACGCCTCGAGGTCTACGCATAGATCTTCACTGTATGCTTCAGCTAGCTGCAGAGAGCGGAATTTCCCTGCCACGGATTATCGTCACAGACCGAGAGCTTGCCCTCATGAAGGCACTCAATTCCTTCCCAGAGCTTGCTATACTGCTTCACCTCCTGTGCCGCTGGCATATTAGCAAGAATATCCTCGCCAAGACGAAGGCCTTCTTCCCTAAGGCTCGGAAGGAAGGCAAGACTGTTATCCGAGCCCCTAAATTTACAGCATTTCTTAAGGCTTGGGAAGAGCTCGTATCATCTACTGAAGAAGGCACTTTCTATAGGCGGTTACAGGCGTTTAAGACCGCTGACTGGCCTCCAGCAGCGGTATTATACGCTGTAAATACGTGGCTAGACCCTTGGAAGGAGAAGTTCGTCGCCTGCTTTATTGACCGGCATAGGCACTTCGGCCACGTTACAACCTCTATTATCGAGGGGATGCATTCAGGGTTGAAATCCACTCCACTCAACCCACTGGCAGCTCGAGTGGAGTGGGTAGATTATAATCCACTGAAAGCCTCAGTGTAGTGGATGTAGTGGATCCACTGGGAGTCATGGTGGATTGCGTGGATTGAGTGGATTGGCCAGTGCCTTCAATCGAAATGCAGCCTGAAGCTTTCCTAAGAGACCTGAGTCTCTGAAAGCAGGAACCACTTCCGCCTTTGCACGGCCTGTATGACCTTATGCATCCCTAGGCGGGATCATCTCCGGCTGAATTCTGCCTCCTCCTGAGCGCTAGCCACCCGTGTAAGCCACTTTGTCGCCCACTCTTCAACCTCTTGTTCCGACATCTGGGTCAGCTCGAGATTAGTCTTCTCTTCTTCAACTGAGATGAAGAAGGGGTCTAAATCTTGAATGATTCCCGCCCGCAGCCACGAACGTAATACCTGGCACATGCCAATCGTCTGCGCCTCGAGTCGATTCCGGAGAGGGGTGACCATTCTGCCTGCTGCGGAAAAAAGCCGCTCGCATTCGGCGGACATTGGCTGTATGGTCAGGAAGTCGAGTGCCATTCGCGACAGATTCGGATACTTGAGTCGCTTGTCATGCCAGTATGCAATGGGATCGTCAACTGAGCCGTCACCAGCTTCACAGTGCGTTATCCAATGCAGGTATTCATCCTGGCCGGGCGCGAGTCCATCTTGGTCTGCAGCTGGAGCCGCGTAGCGGTTTCGTTCCAGAAACTCTTGGAACGGATTGCCAGAAAGTCTTCGCCGTTTTACCACGGGTTCTGTCCCCGGCGCTACTTCTTCCGGAAGAGTAACCTCTCGATACTCAGCACGCCAGACATCATGCACCATCCTCTGTGCCTCGTCAATCCAGTCTGGCCGATCACTCCAGTTGCGTTCGAACCATTTCCATCGGTACGCTGGATGAAGGGCCAAACTGGTATAGTAGATGGGAGTGTCGCTCAATGTGCTGTAGTAGTCATTTAACTTCTGCCAACCAAGATTGATGTTGATCCTGAAATGTTCGGGGTCAGGAAAATTCTCTGCCACGTCTTTGTACGCGAGACTGGCGATCCCTGCGGCAGACCGCACTGCAGGGGCGATGAAACCGTCACGATGTCCTGATAGCGGATGCGTGCCGATCTGTCCTGCATGAACGAGCCGACCCATCGCGCGAGGTTCGATGGCCATCCTTGTTCTCGTAAGCGGAGGACCAATCTGTTGCAGAGAACCGTATCGAAGGCGCCTTGTATATCCAAGGTCACCAGGGTTGCGACTTGCTTCCGGGCGAATGCCTCCTCAATGTCGTGAGCCAAGGCAGCTACGAGATTCACGGCCGACCTCTTCGGGAGTGCGCCGATTTGTTGTGGGTGTAGTACGCCGAAGTGGATTGAGGCCCATGCTAGACGCCGCGCAATGAGCCGCTCGAGGCCCTTGCCAAGACAAGACAGAAGCGAGATGGGGCGCCAAGCGCGGGGTGTACTCGTGCCACGCCCCACTTTTCTGGTTTCCGTTTCACCGTCACCAGCTAAGTGAGAAGCTCCCACCTCCTAAAGGTGGTGCTCGGAGAACAATGCCGCGGAAGAGCAAGAACAGCACCAAGCGCAACTCGAACCAATTCGAGTTGCTCGATGACGAGGATGACGGTACGAACGATAATGTGGCCTGTGGCATCATTGTGGCCAATTCAACAAGCGCGGCCGACGTGACAAGGACCAGCGCCCGCGGTCGCCCCCTGAAACCGACACTGCAATTCGACCCAGAACCGCGCCCATCACGAAAGAAATCCGCCGTCCCGAAAGCGAAATCGACGAATGCCGACCCCAATGTCAACGAGGATTCATTGGCACGAATCGAAGCTCTCCTGAAACGCGTCGAGGAGCGGGCCGAAAGGGCGGAAAAACGCGTCGAGTCTCTGGAAGAGTTCATTCGAAACGAGCTCTTCCCACGCGTCGCTAGCCCTCCGGAGTCCGCCACTCCAAGTGCGCCTCATCAGCAACAGCACCAGCACCTGCCACCTTCGCCACCACCCTCTCCGGTCCCAGGGCCACTGCCAGGCATTGGGTTGGACGTGAGTCGGGTCCTAGACAGCGACATAAAGGAAGGCAATGCCGGCACCATTCGTCGGCGCGCGAACGCTGCCCTTGAGAAGTTGGGTGTGACCTGCCTGGGCGTCAATTCTAAGGGAAACGGGCGTTTTCGGCTTCTCTTTCGAGAGACGGACGTCGATAAAGTACGGCAGAACGACACCTGGATAAAGACACACTTCGACAAGGGAACGCTATATGGGGAGCAGTGGTACCCTCTACGGGTTGATAGAGCACATCGCGGGGTTGCGACGGATGATATCGGATGCGCCGTGTTTGAGCGGATGAACGGGGTGAAAGTGCACAAGATGCGATGGCTCGGGACAGCGTCTGTCGACAAGGAATACCGCTCTCTAGTGGTACACCTGGATAAGAAAGAGGAGGTGGACAGGTTGCTTGCAAAACGAACGGTTGAGATGGCGAATGGCGAGTGTGCATACACGCGACCATTCGTTCAGGGACTTCAACCAGCGAGATGCTACCGTTGCCACCTCTACGGACACTTGCATTATCGCTGCAAGGCGCCAGCTCCGATCTGTGGACAGTGCGCCCAACCGGGCCATTCTGCGTCGACCTGCACCTCGGACGTTTTTAAGTGTGCAGCGTGCGGTGGAAAAGGAGCACACAAGGCTACAGATCCTGGATGCCCGGTATATCGCCGGGAACTCGCCAAGTTACGACCGTCGCCCTACTAACTAACATACATCCTCTGTCTTAACCTTTTCTTTTCAGCACAAACCCTCTACCTATACCTGTGGTTGCCCCACAGCTGGTAGGTTAGCTACACCGGACGGCTGAAGGCAGGTGGACTCTTCGTCAAATGCGGCGGAGGAGAGTGGTCTGTACCTCATCAGACAGGCTCCAGAATTGGAAAGGGACAGGTCAAATGAGCAAGAGACGGATTGAAGGATGTAAGTGAGATCTAGATTTTTGTACTGCTCGGGCGCAGAGGCTTGTCACCAGGTCTTGAAAGCCTCTTTCGGTTGCTGTCTGGCATTCTTTCGTAGGTGCGCTAGCGTCGGGGCGTTATCCGCCGGTTCTGGCACAGACGCCCCCGCCTTTGCCAGAGCATCTGCTTCCTCGTTACCTGGGATGCCAGCATGACCGGGGATCCAGTGGACCTCCACCGATCCATGTTGTCGCGCTAGAAATTGAAACTCGAGGAAGACATTTTGCGAGGAATCGCTGGGCGTGCCTCGCAGGCACCTTGCGGTCGCGAGGTTGTCGAGACAGACAAAGACGCGGCCAGTGTCTGGGAGGCTCAAGGCAGCCTTCAATCCCTCAAGCGCACCTCTCGCCTCAGCGTCGGAAACCTCAGCGGGTCCAAGACGGCCTTTGCCGCTCAGGATGGTGGATCAGTCCCGGTGAACAGCATAGCCGTATCCGACGTAGCCTTCGTCGGGCGTGAGCCGTCGGGATAGACAACAGAACTTCGTGGCGGCAAGGTCTGTAGCCAAGAGCGGAATTTATTCGCCGTCTCAATTTTCGATGCACTCCGAAGAGGCGCATTCTGCTCATCGGCAAACAAGCGCTCCAGTAGGGCAGGCCTTGGGCAGCTCGGTAGCACTTCGTCGGTACGCCGCAGTCTGGTCCGGAAGGGCTGAGGCGGTTTTCGGTACTTCAGTTTGATAAGCTTGTTTGTGGTCATGGCGGGAGCTTGTGGTCGCGACGCGCACGCAAAGGCCGTCCGACGCGCCTCGAGCAGCAGAGAAACGGGCGGTATTCCTGCCTCTCTATGCAGAACGTTCGTCGATGTCGTCCTCCACACCGGTAGAATGGCCCGAAGAGACGTGTAGAGTGCTTTGCTCATCTTCTTGACGAGGTTGCCAATCCCCGACGGCCCTTCCTTGGAAGGCTTTGTCCAGCGCGGGCACGTCGGACCAGGATACCAGGCTTCCGCCGCGTACAGTAGCACGGGGATGACGCAAGCGCAGACAGCTCGTCGCACAGCACTCGGCAGAGGACCATGCTTGGTATTTGTCAGTCTTCTGAGGTGGAAGGCAACAGCTTGCGCCTTGGCTGTCCACTTCTCGACGTGTGTCTTAAAAGAGAGAGTGCTGTCGAGCCAAACGCCGAGCCAGCGCATCGCTTGATCCGGCCGTTTCTCTATCTCGCCATGGAGCACTGCCGGTGCCGTCTTGGACTTCGTTCGAGAGAAATGCATGACCTCTGTCTTCTCAGGATCGAAAGAGATCCCGTTGGCGGCGCCCCACGCAAGAAGTTCACGCACATGGCGAGATGCTTCGGCCGACGTTTCATCAAGGCTATCGCCGACGCACAGAATGGCAGTGTCATCCGCGTAACCGAAACCGGCCTTTAGAGTTGCCCAGGCGGTAGATCGGTTCCGTATACAATAGGAAGAGAATCGGCGAGACCGGCGATCCCTGCGGCAGGCCGCACTGGAGGGGCGATGAGTCCGTCACAATGTCCTGATAGCGGATGCATGCCGACCTGTCCTGCATGAACGAGCCGACCCAGCGCGCGAGGTTCGGAGGCCATCCTTGCTCTCGCAAGCGAAGGACCAGTCTGTTACGCAGAACCGTGTCAAAGGCACCCTGTATATCCAATGTTACCAAGGTTGCAACTTGCTTGCGGGCGAACGCCTCATCAATGTCGTGTGTCAAGGCAGCTACGAGATCCACGGCCGACCTTTTCGGGAGTGCGCCGATTTGTTGTGGATGCAGAACGCCGAAGTGAATTGAGGCCCACGCAAGACGCCGCGCAATGAGCCGCTCGAGGCCCTTGCCGAGGCAGGACAGGAGCGAGATGGGACGCCAAGCGCGGGGTGTAGACAGATCTCTGCGTCCTTGCTTGGCGATCATAACCACCTCTGCCTCTCGAAAGGGCTTCGGGTGGTGACCAATGTTGAGGCAGCCTTGGTATAGTGCATCGGTATACGAGACCCAGCTGGATAAAGCGAATGCGCTAAGACGCAGCACTCTTGAGCGCCGCACGGCGACGGATGACATTGCGGACCCATCTTCAGCCCCGTGCGGCTCGATTACGAAGAGTCCAATAACAGTTTCCGAGAATCCTCTTTTCAAGTAAAGACCAATACCTTCATGAACAGTGTCTGGAACCGGGCGCACTACGGCAACCCCGATTTCCATCCCGAGGAGTGGAGCCCGGAAGAAGAGAGTGCGGATGGTCGATTGGCAAGCAAGAGGCGCGCCAGAAAAGACCGCGATTCCTACGGGACAGATTTTGATGGAGGCAACTCTCGAGAAGTCATACTCGAGAAGTCACGATGGCAATGTTGGGAAGGGAGCGTAGAAAAGGACAGGGAACGTTTGGGAGTTTAACGGCATACGGATGTGGCTGGCTGGCGCTTCACCAGTGAGGTGTTTTGAGGTCAATGATTGGAGGAGCGAGGGGATAAAGAGCATTGAACACGTGAAGGAGAGACGGATGGCTGCTTCACTCACAGCATCGGCGTTTAGGCTTGGCAGGCGATTGCATTCGTCTTTTAACACGTAACTTTGGCATCGCACATGACAAAACTTGGGTGACTCGGATCGTGGCAGCTGCAGTCATGCCAACGGTTGAGATGAGGATGCTAACACTAACACGCTTATCAGAGTCAAGTGTTGGGACTCGTGCGTGGTGCTTTGCGGGATGCCAAGGCTGTTGCCAGCTTCCAAAAGTCCGGGATTTGCGCGCGCGAGACCCTCGGTCAGTCGGTCGACCTCGCTCAACTGGCGGCCGCCGCTTCTCGCGCGAGCCGTGCCGCGACCACGCAGCAGCCCGTCGATCCCCGGCAACGACTCTGCATCCGGTCTCGGTAGTTTCCAAACACTGGCCCCAGCCTCCCGCGCCCGCCGCGCAGAAGATTCGTAAGCCAAGAAACGCCGAGGGCATGGACGGGGTGGAGGGCGTCGAGTAGAGAGGGGATTTGTCGGGGAAGGGCGGGTGGCAGGGCCTGGCGAGGAGGAGAAGTGAGACACGAGTACTTCGTACAGTGGGGGGACAAAAGTTCCGGCCGATGCGGATTTCTCGCGCTACCCTAGATCTACTTACCTGGTTTCTTGGATCTTGCCTTGTCCTGAGGCTCCGTGAGCAAGGCTGGCCGGACAATTGTCAGATTGTAACTGTCGGATACAGCCGCATTGGATGGAAGGACTGGCTGTGTCGGCATCACAGCCTCACTCACTGCCACACTCACTGCCTCACTGTCAGCCTTACTGTCAACCTCACGTACATCCTCACTGTCAAGGCTATAGCCACATTGAGATATACAAGACCGACCCTCTTCCCTCTAGACTCGAGGGAAAAGGAGGACAGAACAATTGAAGAACCGAATTACTTGATATATTTTTGCTCCTATCCGTGATATTGCCATCCGTATTTCTGACAACAATCTAGCGCGGTGGGCCGGCTCGTTTATGAGCGGCCGCTCTGCAAGAGTCAGATACCAAGACATCACGACACCGACAGCGCCACTGCAGTTGTGGCCTCCCTCAGGGTTCACCCGTGTCTCCGATCTTGTTTCTGCTCTACACCGAACCGATCTACCGGCTAGGCAATCCTGAAGGACGGTTCGGATACGCGGATGACACCGCCATTCTCTGCGTTGGACAGTCTGTGGAGCAAACATCGCGAACGGCGTCGGAATATCTTCAAGAACTCGTGAACTGGGGCGCCGCCAACGGCATCTCATTCGATCCAGATAAGACTGAAGTCATGCACTTCTCGCCGAGGAGGCGGGAAGCCAAGCTGCCCGTCCGCCACGGTGACGTGGAGAAGCAACCAGAAACAGCCATGCGCTGGCTAGGCCTCTGGCTGGACAGGAAGCTGACATTCAAGACCCATGTCGAAAAGTGGACAGCCAAGGCCCAAGCGGTCGCCAACCACCTGCGGAGCCTAGGGAACACCCGGCGCGGCGCTCTGCCGAGCGCAGTGCAGCGGGCTGTCAGAGCCTGTGTCGAACCGATTCTGCTCTTCGGCGTCGAAGCCTGGTACCCAGGCCCGATGTCGCCGCGCTGGAGACAGCCTACGATGCAAGGACCGTCCCGAATCTAACAGCTTCTGCGGAAAATGAGTAAAGCCCTCGTGCAGGCCGTCCGAGCGATTCTCCCGACGTGGAAGATCACACCGATCGCTGTCTTGCACCGAGAAAGCGGCATACCTCCGGTCCGCCAACTCTTGGAGGCAAGACGACTCCGCTTCTCTGCTCGCATCAAATCGCTAGATCATGCACATCCTCTCGCCAAACGCACCACCGAGATTGCGCCTCGGCCCATCATCAAGTGCGTCAAGTTGAAACACCAACTTCCGCCAAAGGTCTTCCCAACTCGGCTGAGGAGAACGAACAAGTTGCTGGCGAACTGCCAGCGCCCTGTACTGGTCCCACGGAAGTACAACAGCGAAACACTGCAGCCACTGCAGACTGCATCCAAAGAAGACTCAGCCAAAGACTTTCTCGACTGGCTACAATCCATCCCG